>JAAAKG020137545.1:0-12875 GCA_010014905.2 Druon quercuslanigerum
ATTTCAAATCCGCCCTTCAACAACCCGTTTTCTATGTCCCTACTTTCGTATCCCTTTTTCTTTGTTTCAGGCACACATAAAATATCTAGTTTCTTTACGTGCATAGTTTCTCGTAATTCTTTTAACTTGAGATCATTCACCTTCCTAGTATTCCATACACCCAGTCTCTATTCGTCGCCTAAAACTTGACCTTTACGTTTTCCGTGTGTATGCCGTTGGTCAATTAAAGTTTCCATCCTTTGCGAGGCTATTTTATTGTTTGTATTATTTATTGTTTAGATTATACGCCCAACTACCATCATTGTTTAGATTTTACGCCTAACTACCATCTTTATGCAATAGGTTTATTTTACCAGTCGAAATCATGTCCAAGTTAAGTAGTAATTTATCACGTGGTAAAATTGTAGTTATAACGTTCGTCCCACCAAACTTCAGTTAATAAGGAAGGGTTGGGGACGATGGAATCGAGAGAGTTGTCTTGGGTTGACGTTTTTATACTGAGAAGGTCACCAGTCTTCAGCAGTGTTGCATTAGATGAGAGTTTGTGTGATCCCATCTGATAGTATCTGGCCGTCCTCTGAGCACGAAATCAAACGATTTAATTAGGCTGAATTTCTTTTTTAATTACAAAGGATTTAAAAATATTTGACAGGATTTAAAGGAAATTAACTTGCCTTAGGTGACTTTTATATCCTTATCCGGCAACATGGGTCAAGATGAGCTAGGATTTTTTTTAATATCTTTAATTTAAATGCCAAAATAATGGCCAAAGAATAAGAAAAAATGATGAAAAGCATCATTTTAATTTTTTTGAAAAGAACCCTTTCTAATTAAATTCATATGTTTTTTAAGCATGCGCTATTATCTTTATTTTTGTTTGAAAGTGCATTATTTTAAGAGTAAGAAGTTCAATTTTCGTGCAAAAATAATGAAAAATGTAAAAACTTATCCAATGTTGCATAAAAAAGGATTTTTTTTTTAAATTTACTCTGCCGATTATAATTTTATAATGTATTTCAATCTGTTTATATCATTTACAGAACTATTCGCTCTTAGTTTAAAAGAGTTTAAAAAATAAAGTAATTTGTACAGCCTTTTTACATCAGTAACTAAATTTCACCTTGAGATTCCATACTTCGTTTGAGTAATCCCTTTGGTTAAAAATGAATAAATTTACGAATTTTGTAAATTTATTCGTTCTTTTTTTTAAGAGGACTAAGTTGATGAAAATAGTCTAACATAAGTGGCACTCCAGGTTGTCAGATTAAAAAAAAACATATATATACATATATATATATATATCATATAGGATTTGTAAATGTAAGAATTTTATTTAAAAACTTAGTAATGAAAATATAGTTTAAATATGTACGTAAGCAAATAATCTAGAAAGTTTTTTTTATTTTTGAAGCGAATCCATCTTTATTTTTTATGTGCTCATATCAGAGGCTGCCGATAAATATTTTCTGATAACTGACAGCCATAAAATGAAAATAGCAGCAGACAATGGACCTTTCCTAGCTGCGTTATATATTATTTAAAAATTTCACTGTATTACAAAACCAGAAAATATGATAATACCACTATATCTCGTTTTTGTATTTTATTAAAGATTGAAGATGAATTTTTTTGAAGAATAAATATGTTTCTATAGTGTAAAGAAATTTTTTTAATTGAAATTAGAGTCGAGGATTTTTGATATAATTTAATAAATTTTAAATGTTTGTAAGTGTCAATAAATTTTCAATTAGAACAAAACCTATCACCTCGCGATTCATTAAATTTATTTTTTGAATTATCGATTAGGTATAATTTTTATTTGTTTAAATCTTTATTTGTTGCCATTATTATCGTTTGAACGGCATAAATGGTAATTTCACAATAGGCGAACTTCAGACCAAACTTAAAAAAGTGCTTTTAAACTATTTTAAGTGATCGAAAATATTTCACGAGGCGTGAATTTATTTCAAATGATTAAGAGATTTTAAGAGATGTAAAAAGAGATTAACAGACCTTTAAAAAATTCAAAACGTTTTAAGTGATTTTACAAATTTTCAAAGGATTCTAGAGGATTTCAATGATTTCAACTAGCTTGAAATTGGAAGTAATTTCGCCATATTTTACGGGGTGTCTTTATTAAAAGAAACGACAAATAATTTAAGTGCTTTTCAGTTCTTCAAACATATTTTAAATAATTTCAAGCGAAAAATATACCAATATTATTAAAACTTAATAATAAAACAAACTTAGGATTATAGTCTTATAGTAGGGAAGTTGATTCTATTCTAAAACTTGTTTTTGGAAGGATATCATCACGTATCGTGTCGAAATACATAAAAATATTTTGTGAATGCAATGAGTTTTAATTTATGTTAATCTATTTTTATTTACATATTGTATACACGAATTTAATTGAACTATTTTAATTTTTTTTTAAATAATAGTAACTTACACATTTTTTAAAATTGTGTATCCTACAAAATAAATATTTAAAATGCTGCTTAATTATCTGAAGTCTTAAAGACAAATTTAATTTAACGAAAATGAATTTTTTATTCTATTAAGATGATATTTTGTAATTTTGGTGTCGCTAAGTTTCAGTTTTTCAGAAACGCTTAAAAATAACTTTAAGTAATTATTTTAATAGAGTAACAAATTTACTTTAAATGAAGGCAACTCATCTGTTCATAAACACAATATCGACAATGAAATAAAATTATTATTCGTGAATTTTTCTATCGCAAAATGATTTATTTCTTTTTAAATCATAATATTAATAATAATATTAATAATAATATATATATATATATATATGAAATAATATATATAAATAAACACGAAGCAAAAAACTTCAATGTAAACAAAATTTTTATATTTTTGAAACATCAGCTTTTCCTTTTATTTTTCGAATAATAATTTTGTGAGCTTAAGTTAAATGTAGGCTCTTTGCTGTTATGCTTAGCAAATTTTCCGAATATTGTGGGAAATAGTCATTCGAAGGACATTCTTAGTTGAATCCTTAAATGTAAAAAAATTTGCCTATTTATTAAAAATCCGTTAAATATCCTTTTGTTAATGCCAATTGTTTGAATAACTAAAAATTGTTTTCAAGCTTAGGCCTACGCAAGTTTATTGTAAAATTCATAGAAAAATGTAGATATTAGTGTACAAACTATTACAAATAGATAATTAAATTTCGGTTCTATAATACGTTCCATAAAACCAACTCAGAAAAGGATTCAGTACAACTATATAGACATGTATGCATATTTTTATTACATTCTTTTACAATAGAAACCAATCAGCCAAATGTGTTAATTATCATCAAATGTATATTTATTACATTTTATCCTATGAAAACCTTACAAGTACCATAAAATCTTATAGAAAACCATAATTCCATGGAAATATTTAAAAAAGTTTTGGTATTTATTTAACATTTTAAATCCTTTAAAACGATTTTTTTAAAAGATATCAAATAAAAGTTGGATGTCACAACTTAGTAGAAAGTTCAGCAGATATTCGATCTGTTTGACAAAAGGAAATTTTCTTTGACAGAAAATCGGAATTTATTTTTATTGCATCGTAAGTTTTCTAATGATGGTAAAAAGTTTAAATATTAAGTTTGTTCACGTAAAATATGTTTTAATTATAATGATCAATCAACAATCATACAATTTTTATCAAATAGTTGAATTTTTAACCAAAAAGATGAATTTTCAACAAAAAATGTCTAGTTCTTAGTTTAAAACATTTATTTTCAATTAAAAAAGAAAAATATTTACAATCAAATAATTAAATTTTTAACTGTTTAAAACAATAGTTTTTTTTAAGTTCATTTTAAAACTTCGTTTCAAAAAAATATATGGTTAGCTGCTCTGCATATATTTTAAAATGAGGTTTGAAATATTGTTATTTGGCTAACTATCACGAAATGACATTTCAGGGTACAAAGAAATTCGAAATTGTACATTTTTAATTTAAATTTATCTTTTTTTATTCCTTTACCTTTCTACGTTTTATCGTCGTATTTTTAGCCAATGAAGTTCAAGGTAGTTGAAAAAATTGTTAAAAGTCCCTAGAAAAGTAAAAGTTTAAACTGAAAGTGAAATATGGAACACTGGATTTCATTTCGCCTCTAAACGTTGTTTACAGTGATATTTTATCAGTCGATGGTTCTGAGTAGTTTAAAATGATTATCCAAGCAATGTGGAAAAAAAAATAAATTCATTATGTAGTTTTTAATTATGTGGTTGTTCAGAGTATTGTTTGAGGTTGGGCAAGACAATATTGAATGATTCAGAAACACAAATTTTAGTATTTTATTATCATTGTTTTAACTTCTCATCTGTTTTCCATTTATCATTACATAGTTTTGAAGTAAAGATTTGCATGTTGGTGGCGGTAGGAGAAAATGTCCATTGACAGGTGGTGAGAAGTTTTTGCGGATTTTGTGTGGACGGTGTGAGTAGAGTGTGAGGGTGGAAGCCTAGAAGGTGAGTAGAATTGTGAGGGGTCAATTGTGGAGTTAAAAATTAATTTTCATTATAGTTGTGGGTTGGAATTTGGCTAATTAGAAAAATTAAGGTCAGGTTGGCAAGGGAGCAGGGTAGTTTTGTGGTCAGGAGTTTTTTTCTTTATTACTCCCACTATCCTACTTCCGACGAAATAAATTTCCCTGCACTTCCTTCAAAACCCTCTTCTCCTCATCCCAAACTCATTTCCTCCTCTATTTTTATTTTTCGATACCCTACCTTCGCCGCTCTCCGTTCACTTCTCTCTTTCCTGGCCCTATGATATAGCATTCTCTGCACATCCCTTCCCTTCTTCGTAAACTCTTCATCGATGAAAACTTTCTTGTCCTTTATCATATTTTTGTTACAAATTACTCCCATTTTTTCTTCCCAGCTCTCCAATTCCACAAACGCCGCTTTATTCTTCTTTCTCCCCTTCATCCTAACTTTGCATATCTTGCCTTTAACCCACCCTATGCTCTGTAGCATCTCTTCCACCCCCCTCTCTCTTTCCAATTCTTTAACTTCAATCCTCTTATTACGCTCTTATACGCTCTCTCCTGCTTTTCTGCCCTTTCCTTCCACTCCCTAATCTCTTCTTGCACCTGCTTTATTTTGTCATCTTTTTCCTTCTTTACCGACGCCACTTCTCTCTGCAATCTTTCTACTTGCTCCCTCAGCTCTTTTACCACCATTTTCCCTTCTCTCATCTCTTACAGTCAGGTCCTACCTCATACCTTCAATCTGCTCCATCGCCCCACTTACGTCCTCCCTCTACCCTCTGACCTGGCCTATCAGCACTCCGAAAGCCTCCTTCTCTGCCTGCGCACCATTTTTATAGGGGGTGACCTACGTGGCCTGATGGAAAAGACTGCACACAATTTACATTAAAATCCGGCCCCGGTCGAAGTGGGTGAAATTGCAATATAATATCAAAAAATCCTAATGCATACCAGTCCCAAAAATTAAAATTTTCCGAGATAGGTGAGGCTGAACGAGAAAAATATAACCACAAGCCCATTTAATGTCCCGCTTGAAATTTAAAGATGAGGTTCAGATTTTTCAATAAAACTATGATCAGCACAATCACTGACAATACTAGAAGCACTAGTTAGACCAGTCCAGCTAATAAGGGCAACAAATGGGCGCTGTCATGGTAATAATAGGCAAAATCATGGCGCTGTCTTGGCAATGTAAATACTGTTCGAAATTTTAAAGGTAGAAGACAGTTCAGTAAATGAATACAAGACTGTAGATGAATCCAATTATCAAAGGAAAAGCCAGTCCAGCTACTAAAGGTAATGTAGTAGGACTTCCCTGGCAATGTGTAGATTTTTCAAAATAATCAAGGCAAAAGACATTCTGGACTACCAAAGATATTTTGTAGTCCAGTTAATTAAGACAAGACTATAGGTCAGTCCAACCAACAAAGGCAAGACATGTTCTTAGTCGAGTCGGTTAAGACTAGACTATAAATCAGACCAACCAACAAAGGCAAGACATGTTATTAATCCAGTGGGTTAAGAAGAACACTATAAATCAGTCCAGCTAACAAGCGCAATGCATGTTATTAGTCCAGTGGGTTAAGAGAAGACTATAGATCAGTCCAACCAGCAAAGGCAAGACATGTTATTAGTCCAGCCGGGTAAGACAAGACCATCAATCAGTCCAACCAACAAAGGTCCAGAATGTCTTTTGCCTTGATTATTTTTAAAAATCTTCAAATTGCAAAGGCAGTCCCTCTACATTATATTTAGTAGTTGGACTGGCTTTTCCTTCGATAATTGGACTGTTCTACAGTCTTGTATTCATTGATTGAACATTCTTCCACCTTCAATATTTCGAATAGTATTTACATTGCCAGGACAGCGCTATGATTTTGCTTATTATTACCAGTACAGCGCCGTTTTCTTGCCTTTATCAGCTAGACTGGTCTTACCAGTGTTTCTAGTATTGTCAGTGATTTTGCTAATCACTGTTTATTGAAAAATCTGCACATCATCTTCAAGTTTCAAGCGGGACATTAGATTCGCTTGTAGCCATATTTTTCTTGTTCAGCCTCACCTATTTTGAAAAATTTTAATTTTTTTGACCAGTACTCATTTGGATTTTTTGATCAGGAGGCTTTGAACTATATTATATTGCAATTTCAGCGAAATTAACCGGGGCTGAACTTTAATGTAAATTGTGCGCGGTCCTTTCCATTAGGCCACGATGGCCAGCTTAGCGTGGTCCGGTGTCGAGTGGCCTGTCAGGGAGAGGGAAAGATTGAAACGAAGGAAACGTCAAAGCAAGGGAGACAGAGCGATAGAGAGTCATTAAAAAGAGCGTACGGACATGTAGGTCTCCCCCGATAAAAATGAAGGGGCAGGCAGAGAATGAGGCTGTTGGGGTGCTGATATGTGAGGTCAGAGGTTTGAGGAAGGACGTAAGGGGGGGGGGGCGATGGAGCAGATGAAAGGTATAAGGTAGGACCTAGGGTAAGAGATGAGAGATGGGAAAATGAGGTAAAAGAGCTGAGTGAGCAAGTAGAAGGATTGCAGAGAGAAGCGGTGTCGGTAAAGAAGGAAGAAGATGTGTTCGCCTTTTTTGTATATCTATAAGGCGCGTTCCCTTCGGTGAATAGAGGGAGGTTGCCGGAGGAAGTGGAAGAGAGGGAAGTGAAGAGAGGCCTGATCGAGAGCGTAAGGGAGGTATATGAGGAGACGAAAGATAGGGTGAAAGGAGAGGATGGAATCTCTGAAGGTTTCTGGAAGGATAGGGGGTTGAGGCAAGGGTGCCCGCTGAGCACAACGCTGTTTGCAATTTTAATCTCAGATATGGAAAGTAATCTAGCGGCCAGAGCGGTAGGAGGAGTTAGGGTAGGAGGGGTGAGGATATGGTTACTCGCATATGCAGATGGCATAGACATAGTGCTGCTAGAAAAGAGCGAAGAGGCTTTAAAGGAGATGATGAAAAGGTTGAGAAGATACTTGGACAAAAATAGGTTAGAGAGAAATGCGGATAAGTCGAAGGTTATGCTGTTCAGAAAATAAGGAGGAGTGATAAGGGAGGGGAGGGGAATTGGAAGGGAAAAGCGGTACAAGAGGTGAAAGAGTTTGTGTACCTGGGCTTCTTGTTTCGGAGGAGTGGAGGAATGGATGAGCATATAAAAGAGAGAGTTAGAAGGGCAAATGTAGTGATGAGGAAAGTGTGGGGGCTAGGAAAGAGGTTATTTGCAGATGATTTTGTAAGGAGAATGAAAATATTTGATTCGCTTGTGATGAGTGTCTTATTTTACGGAGTGGAGGTGTGGGGATAGAAGGTAATTGAGGAGGTAAATAGAATACAGGAGTGGTATGTAAAGTGGACACTAGGGTTAGCAAGGAACACGCCGAACTATATTGGCAGGAGGGAGAAAGGAATAACGAGTTTAGGGATTATAACGAGGTGCCGAGCGTGTAAATATGAGGAGAAATTTTTGGAAGAAGGGGGAAGTAAGCTGGTTAGAGAATGTTGGTGGGAGAAGGAGAACAGACGTAGGGGTGGGAGAATGGACGTGGAAACGGAAAAGTATTTTAGAATGAATGGATTGCAGATGGATGAAGTGAAGAGGATGCATGGGGAAGGAAGGAGAGTATATGAGAAGGAAGCAAGGGAGAGGAGAATAAGAGAGGCAAGGTTTTATGGCTTTCTGAAGAGAAGAGGATGTGGGAATTGTGCTGGAAAGGAGATGCAAAAGTGGAGCACTAGTTGGAGGAGTGTAAAGAGGTGGAAAGAAGTGGGATGGGCTTGTTGGTATTGTTGCATGAAAGGGGGGACAAAAGGACAGTTTCATGGATGAAGGGTGTGTTGGATAAGATTTAGAAGACAAGCAAGGAGGAAGAAGATTGGATAAGGAAAGATTGTATGTATGGTTCAGTTGAACTGTTTTTTATTAAAATTTAAATCATTCTTGTTAATTACATCAAGTTCAATGTTCCTTTGAGTATTCATCTTTTTTGTTCGAATGAAATTCTACTACCTGGTTGAAAGATAAAATCCTTTTTTTGTCTAAAAATTCATAATTTTAATTTCAAATTCAAATATTTCGTTGTAAAATAACTTTTTTGTCAAAAATTTCAAGTTTTAGGTTCAAAATTCAACTGCTTCGTAAAAAATGCATGTATTTTGTTAAGAAATCGACTATTTCTTCAATTTCATTTTGTTTCGAAATTTTACCTTTGTGAGTTAAAAATTCACATAGATAGTAGAAAATTAATATTTCTTGTTGAATTCTCTTTCGTTAAAAGTGAACTTTTTTGTACAAAATTTAACTTTTTAACTCTAATAATACTCTCTTTGACAGTGTTAGAAAGCTGCGATTTTTCCTGAATTTTTCAACTCTTTGTCTACTTTTCACTTAGATTATGATAATAATTTTTGGAATTTAAAAGAAATAATTCCGTGAAAAAATGATTGTTGCTAATAACTATTTTCTCATATATTAATGCTGGATAGTTGTGGTTTTTTCTGAAATTTTCCACTTTATGTCAAACTTTTACTCACAGCGCGGTAATGAATAATACTTAATACTAGATAGCTGACTTTCTGTCCAATTTGTACTTAGTAAGATAATAATTTATTCAAGTCAACAAAAATAATTTTTTGAGAAATGCATTCATTATTTAAAGTACCTGTTTTATTTCAGAATAAAATTTTCAGAAAAAGAAAGATTCTCCGAAGAAATGTTCTCTTACGTGTTTCTTTATTGTTTGCTCATAACTGCTAAACCAATGAAAAATTAGTCACTTCAAAAAAGGCTGCAACTTTCTAGCAATTATCTGAAAGGCTGCTCTAAAGCCTGAATTCAGACTTTGTTTTTGCTGAGTAATGATAATAAAAATTCTATCGCATATATGGCACACTCCAAAAGTGTTCTTTTTTTATGTTGTCGTAAAGAATGTTTCTGTCAATGATATACCCAAGCCTAATGAGGTAAAGACTTTTTGGAGAGATGTATGCAAGATCCCGAACACACTGGAGGTGATAGAAGATACTAATAATATTATTCGATTTAAGGAGTTTTGCAAAAAGCCCATCACATCTGAGGAGGAATGTCCATCAATCACTGCTGAATAGATGACAAAAGTACCTATGGTTACAAAGAACTTTTCCACTGCAGGACCAGATGGTATCAAGAATTTCTGTCTGGGGTTAGATGACACAAATGTGTCACAAACAAGATGATTATTGGAAGAATTGAGCCTTTGTGAAGAGAGATTTATGAAGAAAGTGACTCGAAAAAAGGTTTAGTAGGCTGCTGAGAGCATCAGGTAATTGACAGGTACGTCTGCAAAGATGCAGCAGCACATCAGCGCGTCCTGTCATCGGCCTGCATTGACTGCCGGTAAGCTTTCTATTCAACCAAGTCCCGAAGATGGAATCACAACATTGTCATATCGATATAGGCATTAAGTCATAACGTAGTGCTCAGTTCGTGCTAATCTATGCTTCAGGAAAGAAGTTTGTGCCCTTTAATTTTTTTTTATCAAAAACATGTAGCAATGCTAGCTTTAGCTAAATCCACAACTCCGGAATGCGAAACCCAAAAACTATTAGTGGAATCAAATTCTACTTTGCGCAGGAATTTAGTGCTAATTAAGTGCTATGAATTTGTGTCGTTCGAAAAATACAGGCACTTTTTTATCAAAAACGTTTAGTAATACTGGCTTCAGGTGACTCTGGTATGTGAAACTAGAATACTGTTAGTGGTATCTAATTCTCCTTTGCGCAGGAATTTAATGCTGATCAGTGCGACATATTTTTGCTCAAAATTACCGAGCAATAAATTTAGTTTTTGAAAAATATATTAGCACTTAATTAGCAAAAAAGTCATGTCCAAAGGAGAATTTGATACCGCTAATAATTTCCGTGTTTCACATACCAGGCTCACTGGAAGTCAGCATTACTATACGTTTTTGGTAAAAAAATGTGCCCGGACTTTTTGCAAAGCAAAAATTCAGTGCTCTTAATTAGCAGAAAATTCCTGCGCAAAGAAGAATTTGATACCACTAATAATTTCCGAGTTTCAAATATCAGTCAACTGAAGCCACCACTACTACAAGTTTTTCATCAAAATTAACGCCCGCAAAATTTAGTTTTTGCAGAATATATTAGCACTTAATTAGCGGTAAATTCCTGCAAAAGGGGAAACTTGATATCGCTAATAGCTTCCGAGCTTCAAATACCAGTCACCTGAAGCCACCATTACTACATGTTTTTGATCAAAATTACCCGGCATGAAACTTAGATTTTGTAGAATATATCATCACTTAATTAGCACTAAATTCCCGCACAAAGGATAACTTGATATCTTTAATAGTTTCTGAGTTTCAAATACCAGTTACCTGAAGCCACCATTACTTCATGCTTGTGATCAAAATTACCGAGCAAAAAATTTAGTTTTTGCCAAATATATTCGCTCCTAATTAGCACCAAATGCCTGCTTAGAGGAGAACTTGATATCTCTAATAGTTTTCGAGTTTCAAATACCAGCCACCTAAAGCCACCATTACTACATGTTTTTGGTCGAAATTATCCGGCATAAAACATTGATTTTGCAGAATATATTCGATCTTAATTAGCACTATATGCCTGATCAAAGGAGAACTTGATATCACTAATAGTTTTCGAGTTTTGAATACCAGTCACCCAAAGCCACTATTACTACATGCTTTTGTCCAAAATTATCGGGCACAACATTTTTTTTCTGCAGCATAAATTAGCACTGAATTGTGGCCCAGTGTCCATATCTATATGACAATGTTGTAACTCCAAATTCCGGCACCTAATTCAACTTATTATATACTTATTGTCTGTCTTTTACAAAGCTTAAACGGTTGCAAAATAAAAATCATGAATACTAAACAATTCAAAAATCGATTCTCTTGTAAAGTTAATATTCTTAAATTATAGAAATGCAAAGTGTGTGAAAATTGAAGGCTCTATAGATATTTTAACAGTAAATTCCAGATTTATCCCACCATGGATTGTGAGACCAGAAGAGAACTAGAAAAAAATTCCGTATCAGAACGAATTTCCCCCTCTTATCAAGGCTAAAGAGGACGCTAAAGCGTTAAAGGTTGCGCAAATGCGTTAACGGATTATTGTGGGTAGTATTGGCGTTCTCGTTCAATATTCATTCCACGGTGTTCTCGACCATGCGAAAGGTGGCAGAGTTCTTTTTCACTATTGGATACAATACCTATGTACTTTTGCCTTCCGAGTGCCACGATATATTCTATCTTCGTGATACCAAGCCGAAAGTCTTGAATATTCGTTCACTGTAGCGTAAATATCTTGAGAAAAATGTATATTCACATACGTTTCGTTCGCAAATTCGCTGAAATTATTCTTAGTTTGTAATATTCGGAAAGAGAAAAACTTTGGATTATCGAGCCTTCAATCCAGTGATGGTGCTGCCCAAGGTGGCGGTAGCATTACCAAAAATCTAATGAGATTCTAAGCGAACAAATCACGAGATTACTTTTAATTTAAGAAATATTTTACTGTTCCTTATTCAATAGGTCTTCTCAGATTCCGACCTCCTTCAACCCTTCTCAAGATCATAAGACGGTCACAGCAAGACCACCACATTACAATGTCTCTGTCTCATAGAATTTCCGGTATTTGTTTACAATAATAACGACCTGGCAGAGATCACGTTTAGGTTTGTTAGGCTGTTTAAATAAATCTATTAGGGGCTGTTCCAGCATTATGCAAGCAAAATTTTCTCTATTCTTAGGCCCCTCCCTAACCTGTAAGCAAATTTTTGTAGCAGGAATATACTACAATAAGCATCAATGGAGATCTTTTTTCTCTAACAGAATGCTTACGTAATACTAAAATGGGCCCTTAGTGGCTTCTACTAGTATATATGGGAGAGTGGTCCTAAACTCTCGCGTTTTTCAGAGATGGCGTGCGTATCCGATTAACCATTTCGTCATCTAAAACGTTGGAGAACATGGACGTAATTTACGCTGACAATTTTCACTTTAGTTGTCGTTTCACAGCGTAAGTGAGGTGTAAACATTCGTAGTGCTCCTGAGTCGGCACCATACAGGTAATCCTGATTCGGCACCTTTTGTTGTGGCTTTTGTTATTTGTGTTATTTTCTTATTGTTGTGTTTCAATTCCATGCCAATCGTCTCTTGTTTTTTTTTTAATTTGGTTGTAATTTGACTGTGTTTTTTATTGACTGTTCGCCGATTCTATTTTCTTGTATTCATGAGAGGCAATTATTTCAAATCCTGGCGAACCGAGCGAACGGAACGGCTACTCAATAGCGTAGCCATATAGTAGCCACATAGTAGCCCTTCCGTAGCATGCTATAAGAACTCA
>JAAAKG020137546.1:0-12874 GCA_010014905.2 Druon quercuslanigerum
AACTTTACCAAACTGGTCACATATCGAGGACTGCCACAAAGTTTGGCAAACTTTGCCACAATAATTTTCTCCGTGTATATATTCATTCTACGTGACATTCACGCCAAAAATGTTTTTTCGTTCCAAGAAATAAATTTTTGAAAATTATCGATTTAAAAAAAGTGATTGTCTTAACTTTTTTATAACTGAAAAAGTAATTATCGAAAAAATTTTAAACATTTGATCTAATAAGCGGTTGAACCCGAACTTCTAAATAAAGTATACTGAAAAATTGCTCCATTGAATTTTCTTAAAATAATCAGGCATTTTTATGAACAAATAAAGATTGCTAAGAAAGTACATGATTTTTTGCACTTTTTTTTATTAATATTTCTAATGCATTCGAGAATATACTGTACAAATTTCAAAGTGGAGAAATGAATAAGTGTTGAATAATGAATTCTTAACTGAAGCTGTTACATGCTTTAAGCGCGCGTGCTGCCATGCGCGTGACGTACGACTCCCTCAGTGCGAATTGAATTTGGATATGAGTTCATACGGCACATCCAAAAGTGATATGTTTGTCCCTATGTTATTTTCTTTAATGAAACAAAATACATACTTATTCAGTAATTAACCAGCCTGTGTTTCACTGGTTCACATTCCAGTGTTCAGTAAACATTGAACTGCATTGAACCACCGAGAACGCTTGAATTAGCACACTCTTCTCTCGGATCGTCCTGAACCGTTTATCGGTCACCCATAAAACGCACGTACCACTTAAAAACTTTGCTTCGCACTAGGCAGCCACAATTCAATAAGCATTTTGTAACATATTATACGTTTCTGAAGTTTCTGAAGTGCGTTAAACTCAGGCATTGGAATACAATTTACGAATCGAACCGAAGGGCCTATGACAAAGACACCGAACGCGACCTCGGGTTAAGGATAGAGGGTCCCTGTACCAAGGGTTTCTGCTGAATATGGTTACAATAATTAATACGCAGTCGCGGACAATTTTCCAGGTATGGTCCAGAGGGAAGAACCCCTTAGCGGGGGCGTAACGGCCGTGCCGAATTCTTAATGGCACCTGGGCGAGGTATTTTTACGGTGACTCTAGGGCACCTGGCGACCTCTCAGAGTATGTAGTCTTATCCTTGCATGCGGGGCTCGACAAGGACGGACGAACCCTTTCGAACTCAAATGTATAATGTTTAGTTTATGGTGCGGTGAGAGCTTCGACTGATTCAAATCAAGGGTGGAAACCGACACTTGATCAACAGACCAAGAGAGGATTGCATCAACTGAACAAGAAAATTGAATGGGCAAGATAGAATGCGTCCCGTGTTCAGTTTGTGATTAACTACATAACATCTGGTAGACGTTCACGGAAAGGGTTCAAAAGTTCGCTCAAGAACTGAGGATCTTCAATCACACATTGAATAAGTCGAAGCTGCTGACAATCAAACAGCATATTGTTGACAAAATACGTGTGTTATTTGACGTAAGGAGGAAAATACAGAAGAGGGAGAGATGGATGAGGGATAATCAACAGTTGCTTACTGATCCATCGCGCATGTTCAGCGCTCAACCAAAAATCCCCGCAAGCCCAACGAGGAAGATACTTTTAGGAGAGAGGTATATAAAGTTCCGAAAAAATTGGAGTTAAAAGGAGATACTGATAATATCATCAGCTTTAAGGAGTTTTGCGACAACCTGATAACATATGAGGAAGAATGTTTATTAATCACTGTCGAAGAGGAGAAAAAGCACTTAGGGGTACGAAGAATTATTCCGCTACAGGACCAGATGGTATCAAGAATTTCTAGTGGAAGCAGTTTACTTCTACATACCAGAATCTGACCCGCAAATTCATCTCACATTTAAAGTCCGAAATGCCTATTCCTCAGGGGCTGGCGTTAGGACGCGCTATATTCCTACCGAAAAAAGACAACTTGTCGAGCCCAGAGAATTACAGACCAATAACTTGTTTGAACACACTGAACAAGATCTTTACAGCTGTCCAAGCGATGCACTAACAACGTGGCTCGAAAAAAGGTTTAACAAGCTGCCGAGAGAACCTGCTACTTGAAAGGCACGTCTGCAAAGACGAAGTAGCCTATCTGCACGACCTTTCAACTATTCAACCTTTCATAAACTTATCAAATATCTGTTGGAAATCTTGAAGGATCATCCACACATATTGAGATTGATGCTGAAGACCACTAAAAGCCATGTCCGACAATATACTTATATTGTGAGTTGGGTATATAAAGCTACGCTTACAAATGCAAAAGCATTATTATTTAATTTTATATAATATTGTTTTAAAATTTTTGTAATGCTTTAGAAAAAATATCCTAAATTTACCAAAAATTCCCAGACATTTCCCGGTTTTTCCAGGTATATAAAAATTCCCTGAAAATTACGGGCTTTCCACATAAGAAGGCAACCTATATAATTTGCACAATGAGGAACTCTTCTTGATTTCGCAATGCTTTCTGCAAAATTACAATGAGAACTAATCTATGATTAATAATCTATGATGATTATCTATGAAAGTATTGCAAAATAAAACTATGAGAACGATAAAGACTTTCTGGCGAACCCAATAATTCTCGATAAAAAAACTAACATCGGGTACAATTATTAGTATAAACGTTTTAAATGTTAAAGGTCCAACTTAACACAAAGGTTTGAGGTTACTGATGTAACACTTTACAACATGACAACATGGCCATTGGTTTCCGTTCCAAGTGATGAAAGCAAAACTGAAACATACGACGTGGTTAGTCGAGAAGCTTTTCAAGAACGACTCAATGACTTCAGGTAACTAAAATTAGTTATATTTGTTTAATTGAAATATTTTGATTAATTAACTGTCATTTAAACAAAGTTTTTGTGAATTCTCTAATATTTATTTTAGTTCAGTATTTATAATTTGAGACAAGTTGTAATTAAGAATCTACATTCTATATACACAAGACCTATATAAGAACAGTTTAGGGGGTTGACTCGCGCTGGCCTTGAGATTAAATCAGTCTGTGAAAACGAAAACAGTCTATTGTAAATTGTTGGTGACCCATTTTTGACGCTGCCACACACTGCATTTATATTAGGCCGATTATTCAAGGATTTAAAATCACAAATTTTTCAAGTAAAATTTTATTGGTAACTTTTTAATTGAAACGCCTGAAATTTAAGGAATAACAAATAAAACGTTATCAAATTTAAATATGTGAACCTTAAGCTGATTCTCACTAAATTTTTAGAACTTTATAAAATATTGCAAATTATTTGAGATTATATTCTAAAACTCTTTACAATTCTAAATATGTGTACTTTTGAAAATATTCTAAAACTTCTCGACTTTTCTAGATTAGTCTACAATATTTCAGCTCATGAATGTAATATGTCTAGAATTTTTGGGACAGTTCTGAATTATACTGCATCTAGAATTTTTTAGAAGTTTCCAGAATTTTTCACATTAATTCTAGAATCCTATAATATTATGAAATTTCGCTGAACTTTTACTGCAATGTTTCAAAATGCTCTAAAATTTCTAAATTATTATAAAATTGGGAAATGTTTTCAAAATCTCGAAATTGGTTGCAATATCAAATAAGCTAAAATCACAAATTGTACCGTGTGATCTTTTAACTTGAAACTTTCAAATATCTCGAAAAATAGGCACTCTATGAACAAATGTTATGAATCAAAATTTAATCACTCTGAGGAGTACATACACTGATGTTGAAATCGGTCCCCCACACCGCCCCCTGGGGGTGGAGGTAAGGGCAAGTTCGAAATCTTAAACGGGAACCCCTATTTTTTATTGCATATTCAAATTCTTTGGATAAAAATGCGTATGATTTGTCTAAAACATTTTTCTTGTTTCGCGATAAATGGCACTGCAATCGACGAAATTCAATTTTTCTTTATTTTACTGTTACTAAGAATGCACGCTTACGATTCTGCAATACATTAACAATGAAAAATACACCATTTTCATTGTTACATGACTGACCACGGAAAAAAATAATTTTTCAAATCGCTACAGAATCTTTGAACGAGTGCAATAAAAACTCGTACATAAAAAAATACATGGCGACGAACATAGGCAGAACCTCCTTTTTGAAGTCGGTTAAAAATAAGGGCAATAGAGATTCGGATCTCTTTGGTCATTATTATTTTGAAAAATCAGCCAAAGCGTATGTACGTTCTTGAGAAGTAATTATTAAGTAATACGTTTACATTAACAGTGTTTCCTGAGTATTGCTACATTTTAGCTCTGGTATTATTGTAAATTGAGGTCAGCGGAGGGTATCAAAATATTACGAAAGTGTTTACTTTTTTCCCCTTAAATACATTAAATTAGCAAAAATACATTCAAGACAAAAATCATTTTACTTAAATCAAAAATTATTCCGAATACCACTTTACAATTGAGTATCTAACCGTACGAGAAAAAATTGAAATGGTTTTGGTGTATGCAGAAGCTGGAAAAAATCTTGATAATGCTGTCAATCTCTACGTTGAGCATTTTTCTAAATAGAAATGTGTCACGTGCTTCATTTTGTCGTACTGTTACAAAATTTACTACCGATGGAAGTGTTCAACCTAAGAAAAAGACCCGCAGAACAATAGTCACTGACAAAATCGGGTAGCTTTTTGTCAGTGGGTAAGTGAACAAAAACAACAAAATCTTAACTTTTTTCGTTATGTATTATTCTCTGACGAGTCGTCTTTTACAAACCATAGAATAGTTAATCGAGACAACATGCGCTATTGGAGTATTGAAAATCCGCAGTGGCTTCGTGAAGTCGAACACCAGCGTCCATGGACTGTCAACGTATGGTGTGGAATAATTGGCAACAAACTAATAGGTCCCCAGATTATCGAAGGCACCTTAAATGGTCCAAAATACCAAGAAATTTTAGAAAATAAACTGCCAATATTGCTTGAAGACTTGAACTTAGAAATATGGCAGAACACGTGGTTTCAACATGATGATTGTCCGGCACACTATTCAGCGGTAGCGCGAGAAGTTCTTGATCGTGATTTCAATGTGATCACTCAGCCGATCTGTCAAAAATGATGGACAACAGTTTATAACAAAAAATCTATACTACCGACAAAGATTATTGGTACATTTCCTTTAAACGTTTGAATATCCTTTCTCCACTCCAAAGACGAGTATCTGTGCAAAAACTGAATCTGCGACTTTGTAAGTAGTATCATTTTAAAGTGTAGAACATGTCGCAACACATCAGCATATGTTAAAGTTACATTAATTAAAGAGTGAAAAAATATTTACTTTTAAGGTTAAACGTTTTTTACAACTAAATGAACATTTTGTAATCTTGGCCCTTACGAACCATTTCCAATTGGAATTCATAATGTTATGCAACATACTTGCTTGATTTACCGTGTCCAGCGCCCTCTTTATCCCTACGCTGCTGTTTGTCACGCATGAGTGAGCACCGCCTTTCTTTCCGCCTCGCGTTCCCCGCATCACAGAACTTCCGAGGACTCAAATTTTAGGTGCAAAGTAAACCCAAGTTACTTAAATTCAGAGTTGTGTGTAATTACTGAGTATTCATACAAAATATTGAATTATACAATATTAATTTTTGTCAGCCAAGATTCCGAGATTCGTCGTTAACCTTAATTTTTTTTGTATGTAATGTGCAACTTCAGATTGAATTAGATATACAATGGAATGTAAAGGAATCTAAAGTTATACCATATACAAAAATTTACGTCAACTATGAATCTCAGACTTTTGGCTACCAAATATAATATTGCACAAATAATTCTTTTCTAGGAATACGATATTAGATAAAAAACTTTTAGGTATAAAGTTGAATATTCAGGTTTTGCACAGGTATGATTTTTTGAAGTTAAGTATGATTTTTCAAACGGTCAAAGGAAATGCACCCAAACCACGGAGTAATAATAAGATGGAAAAATTAAATATCTAACTGGAAGAAATAGCGTGTTGTGTTCCTAATCTGCATTACTAACCCATAGTTTCCAGTTCACAATTTTTTAACTTATTTCTGTACAAAAGCACAGAAATAAAGAAGCACATATATTGACAAACTCGATTGACAATATTTACGGGAACATAGCCTCAGTTTTCAATTGTCATTAAATACGGATGCTCACTCGTACGCTTCTCGCGGGAGAAAAGGAAATAGCAGATCACAGTGCGCATGTCCGCTCAGACTTGAGTGTTAGCTCGAAACGTCCAGGTAAGTGAAGTTGCAGTTACCGCCTCTCATGCCTCATGCACTTTCCTCCTAGTTCCGAACTTGGGTACTTGTCCGAGGAAGGGGCTTTTAGGTTATATCCCACTGATGGCCGAGAATATAGGTCCAATAGAGATGACTGAAGGTAATAGCAAGCCGGAGAGTAGGACAATGAAAAATTAGATGCGTCGTCCGGCGTTTCGACCAATTCAAGGCCGTTGAGGAAGACGGTAAATTCCAGGCGCTGATTCAACAAAGTTTTTGATGTTCTGATGAGACCAATGCGTTAAATTGTTAGGGCGTGAAGAACTATGAAATATGCCCCTATGGCACGGCAGAAGAGCGAAGCAATCTTTATATAAAACCTGGGCAGACTCCTACTATGAGACTATGATGACAAATCATTCAGATCAATTAGGCTACATTCTTTCATGCTAAAGATATTAAAAAAGTTAGTCGACTTTCAATTTAAGAAAAAATCCTTCCAGATAAACGGACAAACTCTATATTCAATTCTGCTGAGCAACAAGGTGTAGGTACCGCTGTTAATAGTCGGATACGCGCGATGGTATGTGATAGGATTGACCAATCTTCGCTTTACGGTTGCAACGTGAGACAGAAGGTAAAAAGGGGTTGTCCACAGGGAGTAGTTTATTTTCAAATCTGCGGGACTCATCATTCATGATGTGATTCGTAGGTTGAATGAATCAGGCTTTCATACACAAGAATATGTAGGTAGCCATGTTATCCTGGTAACAGGAAAACATGGGGGAGCTTTAGCCGTACTCGTGGAAAATGATCTCAATATTGTTTTGGATTGGTGGAGCGACCGTGGCCTATCTCTTAACTCACATAAAACTGAACGCTTGCTTTTTATGAGATGCAGAAAATTGCTTGATCTCGTGAACTCTAAGTTCTATGGCAAAAAGGTCGGCTTCTCCACATCAGCTAAGTATTAATACGTCATTTTTTACCCTAAATTAATCTTTAAGCTATACGTTGATGCGGTAGTAATAAAGGCAAAGCACCCCTTCGGGCTTGCAGAGGTGCAGTTGGAGAAATTTACTTACACAGACCCAGGGTAGTGCACTGGTTATATACGGTAATCATTAGACCAGCTATAACTTATAATTGACTGATATTGGTGTCAAGAACTACTATAGTTAGTTCCAGGAAACAGTTGAAGAGACTGCGAAGGCTCTCTTGTCTGTCTATTAGTGGATTAATGAGAACAAAACCCACCGGTGGCATTGAAATCTATCTTAGGTATACCGTCGGTGCACCTTCTGATAAGGCATAAGGCTGTGGTGGAGGTATACCTAGTGCGAAAATAATAATCTAAAGTCCAAATGAGATTAGTAAATGTTGGTTTGTTAACCACCATATTTACATATCCTCCGATAGTCAAGCTACTTTGAGAGCTTTCCATTCGGAAAAGTTTGCATGCAGACTTATCTGGAGTTGCCTACAAGAGCTAGTCGAAGTCCCCGGTGAAAACTAGATCAATTTAATATGTGTTCCTGGAGATGAGAACATTGAAGGTAACAAGGAAGTAGATAAAATTCAAATAGAGGAGCCTCGCAGGATCCTACACATGTTCCTGTACGCAAACATGCAAATTGAGACACGGGTTCATGTACAGGAACCAGCTTAGGATCATATTCATGAACCTGCATAGGAACTAATCCGCGAGGGTTCGCTAGTGACTTGGCTCTCTCAATAGTGAGTTCGATGTTCAAGGAAATAAAAGGTGGCAACTTTATAGCTCTCGGCGACATAAGCTTCCGCGACGGTTTTTTGTAATGGACGCTAAACGTTTTTCTGTACAGGAACCCGTGCTTCAAATTACTTAGCAAAGGAACCGATATGGGAATGTGTGTAAGATAATTCAAAGGTTCCCTTGGAGGTAGCGGTTCCTTTGCAGAATCATGTAGAGTTTCCTTTGGCAAATTTCTGCACGGAAACCGCCAAAAAAACCTGCACCAATTCGTATGCAGACTCGTGTACAGGGACATGTGCAGTATCCTCCGAGATTCACGTACAGGAATTTTTAGCTGGGCTTGAAAAGAGCGGTTTTTACAAAAATCCCTAAACGGACATGGACCATATTGCGGAGCTCTTGAAGGAACATGCGGATCAGATAAAAATAGTGGCCCGCTCCACTCTGCAATTAAAAAGGTGCTTGACATTACTTTTTCGGGACACCTTACTCTGGTTCTGGCGTCCGGCTTCAGTGTGAAGAACATTAAAAGGGAACTTCACATTCATGATATTCCTATTGCAAAATACTCCTTCAGTGTGATCTCCAGGAGCACGAATGATTTCGAGAGGATCAGCAGGATCATCCACGTGAACATGTCTGAGCAGCGAATGCACCAGAATAGTTCTGCCACGCCAGCTTGGGGCAGAGGGGTCCTAGATGTTCGTCGATTATTTGACTCTCATTTTACGCAAATGCGCGAATATTTCCAAAACAGGGCTAAAATTTCACTCTACTACTACATGTGTAGAGTTTACATGCATATCTGACCTACATCTGATAGGGACGTCTCAAGACGATACGTGGCAGCCCGTGAATGCTTCGCTAATGTGTATAGAGCATAAGATTAAATCAATAACCTCAAGGCATCCATTGTCAAAAAGGTTGGTGTATTTCCGCGATTCATTATGGTTAATCGTTAGTTAAAAAGCAATGTAATAAGTACTCACCTATGATGCGCATTCGCGATCAGTGGACGTCCTTCCGAACTACAGTAATCCATCAAACTTCCTAGGGTTTTCATCAGTTCTGTTGTAGATTATACAGCCGCATTTCTGGTTTATACCCCCTATTTCCTTGTATAACTCTGCTTAAGTTGGCCGAAGCAGATTTGCTTATTTAAAACGTATTTTCATCTGGATCCTTCGCATTAGCTGCACAAGTGTAACTCATAAGTACCCCGATCTGATCTTTCTTACTTCTTTCTCCTCACTTCGACCTGTTTGACAGCAGTTCGGAGTACTTTTGGGGTACACCATCGCAGATAACCGAATCCGCTATTAGTTTCGAGGGCAATTTACGCTGGGAGAGTGGCCGGTAACCCAGCACACCATATTAGTCAACATACTCTGGTTACATTCAGCCCTTTATACGGTATTTCATGCCTTGGCTTAGGGATCTGTCTTTGATGCCAAAAGCCACCTGGCAGTCACTGCTTAGTCGAATTCCACGAACCATGAACTCCTGTCCATTAGGATTCTCCTCGCTGAATCTTATAGATCGTGGCTACGGTGGATCTCCCTTCTTGAAAGACAAATTGATTCTTATGGACAGGTTTTGTCGTTAAAATTTCCTCTTTGATATAAGGGTCTACTAAATTTTCTAGTGTTTTAAGCATGAATTAGATTAATCTGATCGGGTTTAAAAGCTTTTGCCTTATAGAAGACATCCTTAACTTGCTTGAGAATGTATATTGCCTAAACCTTCCTTAATGGTACCGGGGTGCATCTCAGTGCTAAGCATGTCAAAAAGATGCTGCAGAGTGGTCCCACCAAGGACTGAAATCCCTCTTGAATATATGCATGGAATATTTTATCATCTCCTACAGCTTTAAATGGTTTGAAGTATTTAACTACCTATTTTTGGTTCTCCTGAGGGGTATGACTCGTGGACCGCCCCCCCCCCATTCGCGTAATTCAAATCCGAAACCGGGAACTGTACCCCTCTTAGGTGCTCGATGATATCATTATTTGTCTCAGCCATTTCACCAAAAGGCAATATTATTGCCTTCAGTTGACATAATGGTGACCCCTCAAGATTCTGTGAAGTCCAGCAGTGTCAGATATATCCTCGATTTCCTGAAAATACAGATTCCCTGTTAAAAAAACGTGAAGTACCCTTTTTCAGGTCCTCCAGTCTAGGATTATACCAGGGGTGCATCCCTGTCTGTTTTATTAATATGAAGAGGACAATTGTCCTCAGACGCTTTCTTCATACCTTTTTCTTGGATGTCGATACTAAATTTTATTTGTTAAATATATAATTTAAAATTCAATATATTTATTCAATATATTTGTCCAACAAACTGTTGAGATCCTCCCTATAAGTACCCCAGTCGGTTGTTCTAGATACTCTATACCCTTGAATCTCAAGTAAACCTCAGATAAACCGCAGATAAATAAATACTCAACCCGTGATTGTTGTCTTTACTACCCGAGTCGAATTTTGTGCGTTAGCATCATATCCGATGAGAAATGGCCATCATTTAACGCAGCAGTAGTCCACCAGATGTTGCCGTTCATCAGATGGTGGGTCCTGGGAGTCAAATGGCAGGTACGCTGATCAAATCACCACAGGTTGGCGCCTGTACACCTTTTCCGAAGATAAATCCGAAGTTCTGCCTACGGTTGTAACTTTGATCTTTGAGAGGATCTTCATATTGATCCTTTCGAATCCGCAGTGATGCCTGCACCAAAGCTTCTTGAGACCTTCGATCGTCTGGTATTCCTGAGAATCCATTAGCACACCTTCGTACCTTTAGTTACCAAAGTTTCACGGGCACGGTCACCAACGGAGGGCTGTTTTTTAGTCGCTATGCGGGCCGGACTTTATTACCGTTCGGATTTGAAACTGAATGTCGGTTCGGGAGGGACATAGATCCAGGGATCGAGCAAGAGCATCCTTTCATGCATATCCAATCGCGTGGCTAAAATTATTAGATTTACTTTGATTTGTGCCCCCCCCCCTCCAAAAAAGCCTCAAATTGGTGAAAAAACAACTGGGATTTTTTCAAATTTTTGTACATGGGGTTCTTGGATCCCACGGGAGTTAAAACATTCCCAGCCGTAAAAAGTTCGTACTTGCTTCATTTTTGAATAAAAAAATGTCTCTTTTTTTTCTTTAATATAGTAGAAAGTGGTCAGTGAAGGAAATAAAATAAAAAAAGTGTAGAAAAGTGAAAAAACCTCAACAAGAAATTAAAAAACAGCCCTTTTTGAAGAATTTGTTTGTACCTAATATTTGTTAAATAATTGTTTCGTTTATTTCCTTTAAAATACATTAAATTTTTGCTATAGAAATTGCAGGAAGTTCGAAAGTCCATTTTCAGTTAAAAATAGAGGTGCTATTTAATTTCTGAGGGAGGTTTCTCAACTTTTCTATCACTTTTAATTTTATTCCTTTTTCTAAACCCTTTCTACGATATTTAGGCAAAACTAGACATTTTTTTATCAAACCTGTGAATTGTTTTTTCACCAAGTGAAAGCTTTTTGGGTGGTAAGCCCAAAAATAAAGACGCTTTGATTCTTTTGAGCCACCCTAATATCAACTCTCTAAATCTGAATCAGCGATAAGTATACCGCTAATTCAAATTAGCGTATATGCGTTGGCAAATCAGTGAAGTGTAGGTGGTAATCAGTGAAACTTCACTGATTAGCAGCTAAATTTCGCTGTTTTAACAGCGTATAGACACTGATTTGAATTAGCCATATACTTATCGCTGATTCAGATTTAGAGAGCATGCACATGCAGGCCGAGAACCGTTGGACCTCCTTGCCCAACGCGTTTCCCCGCCCCCACCAACTTCAAGATGATTTCACACTTTTCTCCATTATAGTTATCCAAGTAATTAGTTATATAAAAATAATCAAAAAAAGCTTTTTTCTGAACTTATAATCATGATAATTAGAGAATGGTTTCATTGAGTAACTAGATTTTTTCAGAAAACTTCTTGAATATCCACTAGAACTTAAAAATATAATCATGAAAATTTACAAATTTTTTGCTACCTGTGAGGGGGGAAAATATCGATTTTTAGTAAAAATATAATGTTGGAGACTTTTTTGGTCAATTTATTTGAAAATTTAAAAATTTTAAATTTTGATAATTTTTTTAGCCTACAAAAGGCATTGTTCAGCTTATTTCATTCGTGGAAAATGGAAACTGATGTAAACGAGAGAATGGATATTTAAAACGTGAATGGTCGAAATTGATCATTTCGTATACGAGAACAAAACCGCGGGCGGGAGGGGGGGGGGGCTCGCTCAAAGAAACACCATGGTGATACGTCGCACATTAAACACCTTCTCGTCACATTTATAAGTAATGTGTTGGTTTATATGTTGAATATAATGTTTATGAAAGCGTTCACATTTCCAGGCTTCACAGGTTGTCACACATGAGCGCTCGATCGCACATTTGGACCATCCAACAATATTTTTAGACATCAACCCATATTACATTTGATAGGTAGTCACGTTAATAATTTCGTCATAAGCTTATTGTCGTCACATGGTATTATATCGTCACGTATGTATTTAGTCGATAATGTAAGTTTGTATGGAGCCCTCTTCAGTAAACGGTTTCTCTTTAATTAACTATGTAATTTGATGGAAAATACACAGGGACATCCTATATATGCGTTTTCAAAACTTATAATTTTTAAAAGTTAATTAAGTTTTCTCTCACAATTTAATAAGATTTGAATGCGTAATGAGAAGACTTGCGCGATTCAACTATAAATAGTAGAAATTATTATTACTATATCACTTTCCAAATTTTTCTTGCTGACAAAAGAATAACATAATTTAGTCTTAAAGCACCACACACCTCATTTACAGGAAATTGCTCTTTATAAACATTAAAATTTTTTTTAAGTTTAAGC
>JAAAKG020137547.1:0-12874 GCA_010014905.2 Druon quercuslanigerum
GTATCTTTGACTAGCTCTCTTAGTCTTTCATCCGCAACAACAAAGTCAATTATATTGTGGCTATTTCCTTTAGACCACGTGTACATGTGGATCATTTTATGCCTAAACCAAGTATTTGTAATAAGCAGACTATTTTCTAAGCATAAGTTGACTCTTTTCTAAGCATAAGCCAACTAATTTATCTCCGTTATAGTTTGTTCTTAGGTGCCCAAAATTACCTAGTACTCTTTCTGTATCCTGATTTTAAATGCCAACCAATTCATATCTCCTAGCAGAATTATTCTTTTACCATGATCGCAAATATGTATCGTATAATTGAAAGTATCTCAGAAGGCGTCTTTTACTTCTCTGGTATCACTATCAACTGGCGCATAACATGCTATGATAAATAATCTTCAGATTTAAATTTTAATAAAATTGTAGATAGCCCTGGAAAGAAAAATAAATTAACATAGGAGCATGCACTTGCAGAAAAATTTAATCTTCAATTTTTTGTTTGCAGAGTTAAGTCCCAAGTTTGAGTGTTTACCTAATGGCGCACCTATTTCTGCCATACCTCGTCGCAAAAATTCTCATTATCCTGGCAAACTTTTTTCTTCTGTCAGATCTCCTTATCCTGAAGAGCCTCTTTTGCTTTACAGATGCAGATCTCCTCCAGACAGGTGCTTTTCTCCTGCCGTGCTTAGTCCTCCTACCATATCTTCTCCTGTCATGCCTCCTCTTACCATGCCTTCTCCTCCTGCCATGCCTTTTCCTCCTGCCTTACCTCTGTTTGATGGACTTGACATAATTCAGCATATTCGCCATACGAATCCGCATAGAGATTTCGAACTCCGATGATACTTCTTTTCTGACGATAAACCAATCAAATTGAGAAAATACGATAAAGTGTATTTCTGCTCATGCCAACCCGAGAAAAAACTATATTTTCATCCAATGGTGTCATCGTTGCAATAGTAGAGGGTAGACACGCTCTTGGTGAAATGTGTGATCGTAGTGAACGGGCGAAAATAAACATTGACACCCGCATTAAACGTTATAGGCCTTATATTTTTTTAAACTTTTTACCGTTGCAAACAAAATTATTGCGATTACTCCTAGGATACTAGGAGTAATATATATATATATATTATATATAATATATATAGTATATATATTAATATATATACTCCTAGGATACTCTATAGAGTATTATTTCCGTTCTTAACATCTAGAATAAATGTTTAAAAAAATGTCAAAATGATTCTATTAATAACTTATTCCTCATATTTAATAAGGTTATATGTAGATAGATAAACGTTTATTTTTCAGCCTGCTTGCCTTAAAAAATTGACTTGTTTACACTTCTATTTTTATAGAATTTCCTTTCAAATACTTCTTAAAAACTAACATCCATCCACACCTTATCTCTAATCTACTCGCTTTTATGACCTTGCCTTCTTCACTTCACCTCGCCTAGAACGCATGTCGCTACTTTCTCGCTTTGCCTCGCATTGCCAACCTCTTCCTCCGCGGATAATCCCTAATCCTGATCTACTATTTACAATATGTGCAATTTTCATACATCTGCTTTCTCTCCTATATACAATCTTTCTTTCTACATTCCTTTTTCTCCTTCCTTCTTTTCTTCTCCATCTTACCTAACACCTCCTTCACCTATGCCACTGCCCTTTTGTTTCCCCTTTCACGCAACAACACCTCTATGCTTATACCACTACTTTCAACCTCTTCACACTACTCCAACCAGTGCTCTACTTTTGCACACATAGTTCCCGTTAAACCTTCACTCTCTTATTCTCTCCTGCCCTGCTTCCTTCTCTCTCTCCATGCTGTTTCTTTTAACTAACTCATATACCCTCCTTTCTTCCTCATGCATCCTTCTCACTTCATCCATTTGCAATCCATTCCTTCTAAAATACCTTTCCCTTTCCCTTTCCACCTCCATCCTCCCACTCATGCGTTTGTTCTCCTTCTCCTACCAACACTCCCTAACCAGCTTACTTCCTCCTCTTCTAAAAATTTCTCCTCATATTTACACGCTCGGCTCCCTGTATCCTATTTACCTTCTCACTTACCTTCCACCCCCAAACCTCGACACCGTAAGATAAGACACTCATCACCAGCGAATTTAACAATTTCATTCTCCTTACAAAATCATCTGCAAAACAACCTCTTTTCCAGCCCCCACAACTGACTCATCACCACATTTGCCCTCCTCACTCTCTCTTTTATTTGAACATGCACTCCCCCATTCCTCCGAAACAGGAGGGCCAGGTACTCAAACTCTTTTACCTCCTGTACCTCTTTTTTTACAGTTCCACTTTCCTCCCTTATCTCTCCCACCTCCTTTTCTGAACACAATAACCTTCGACCTTTTCATCATCTTCTTTAAAGATTACGAATTTTTTGGACCATATTTGTAAAAAAAAACTAAAAAATATTAAACTTTTAATTATCTTTTAATTGCTTAAGATATGTAAATCGGTTGAATGAACCTTCCCCCAACCTCTTGTATTTATGTGGCTGTTTATATCTTGTTTTCTTAGAATCTCATTCACACATTCCTACCATACAGTTCACGGTCTGCCTCTGGATACCTAACATTTTTCTTCACCTTAGTATACTTTTGCATCAGTCCTTCTCCCTTCATTCTCTCAATACGCCCAAACCCAAAGCACCTCAAAGAATTGGTTTCATTCTTGTAAAACCGCACTTCCTCTACTCGACATTCTTTGAGAATCCTCTCATTTATGACGTTGCGCATTAGCGTTTTATCACATACATTTCGCAGAAATTGCATGTCAACCACGTTAACTTTACACTTACTCTTTTCTTGGTAAGTCTAGATCTCACTACCGTACAGCACGGTGGGTGTAAGTACATAATTATATATGTCAATTTTGGCTTTATTTGTTATATTTTTACTTAAGGTAATGACTCCTATACTGCCGATAAGCTTCCTGTCCTCATTTATATAACTTTGTCTAAGATAATGTTGCATACTATTGTCTTACCTTTTTCTTTAATTACCATAATTTTTGTTCTATTTACGTTAATTTCAAGGCCCATGTTCTTTATATTAATATTCAAACTGCTCAGCATTCTCTGCGAGCCCTCCACTGATTCTTTCGTCACCACCTTAGTATCTACTAATTTATTATTTTACTTTTTTCAGCAAAAACACAATAGGTAAGCCCAGTTGTTCTAGCTATCTAGCCTTTGCTGAATCGCAGGCGTCTAAAACACTCTATGAAGAATCAGGACAAGAAGAATCGCTAGATTCGAACTACGAATGAAGTTCTCAACATGCATTAGGAAATGTTGATAAATATTGCATGAAAAAAGTGTTATAATTCCATTATAATAAATTTACTTTACTTTCTTTAGGACGTTTTTCTATACTACTGGTTTTTCTTTGACAACCACACCAAAGATGATACCCGCTCCGACAACACTGCCATTCAGGGTTGATAACAAACTAGAGGCTTTAGGCGCCACTTTTGGGGTTGGGAAGTTACCAGAAATTTCCAACCTCATAACATTGAATGTCACCAGCAAGCGCCAGATAGACGTGGAAAATGCTGCTAAAATTTTGATAATATAAGCTTATTACATATTAATGATTTGGCATTATTTACCCTTAGACCTGTCGGAATCCTCCCACTCTACTTTGTATTTTCGTAACTTTTCGTTGGCCTTTTGCATTTTTACATTTTATTTTTTAAAACTTTTTCCTAAAAATTAATTATTACGGGCAAGAAGCGTGAAACCATTACAAGTGCTAACAGTGATTTGCGCATATGTTGATTCATGTATATTAATGAAACGAGCTTGCATAAGATGAGCTCATCTGCAACACTTGCAATTGCTTGGGGTTCTTTTAATCTTCTGTTTATTCTGATTAGCTTTAACTCCATGTTGCAACTAGACATTTGTGATTCGTTCACGCTCGGTGTGATTGACGCGCTTATTTAAAAGTCGCCGCATCGCCAAGAAATCGCATACAATCAACTAGTCGCCAGACCCAGGAAAAAAGAACACTTTGAAAAGACGACTATGTGAATTGCGTGTATGTCATTTGCAGTTTCAGAAAGTTAAAACAGAATCAGTTTGCGATTATGTGAATTGGTCATTCTTCCAAGCTGCCATATTTCACACGATTTTTTAAATTTATAAATTATCGAAAGATAAAAACAAATCATGCGCAACGCTACTAGATGCCTTTTGCTTTTTCAGTTATAGATGTTGTATAGGCTTTTGCGGCATATAAGTTAGTCAAAAAAATAATAACAACTAAAAGTTTTTAAAAAGATAATCGGCGGCAATCTGGAAATCGAGTGACAGATACGCAATTCAGAAGTCTTTGAAACCCATTCAACGTAAGTGAATGGATTTTTGTTTCTTGGGCCTGTATGTAGTTATTCTAAGGGCAAAGATGAAGCTGAGAAAATGTTCCAGGTACCAACACTACTTTCAGAAAGCTCTTTTGAGAAAGATGTACTGATGCACATTAATTCAGTCTTAAATTCATAAAAACTTCGATAAAATTTTGTTGTCTTATTAACAGTAATTATAAGTATTATTTTAGTGTTTGTATGGCTTGTATAAAACTTTTTTTATTTTCAGGGATTTAAAGGAGCAAAATAAGGTAATCATGGAACATAACCATCTTATCCTAAAAGAGTTGAAGTAAAATTCGTGGCTGAATTAAGTAAGCTCTCCGAGCGTTTAATGGGACCTCTCACCGGCTTTCCTACAAATTTATTTGAACAATTCGATGAGCCCTATCCCCCTGCGTTTACTGTTTTTGAAATTCCACCTTTTCCCATTTTCTCTTTAAAAATACGATATTTTAAATAAACGAATTTTAAAGAATATGCAGCTTTAAAGGAGACATTAGAAAAGCCAAAGAACATAGAGGAACGACCGTAAATGTAGGGGCTGAATCTTATATAGAAGCAAAATAGAATGAAAATATCTTTAGGAGTGGCTATGTAGGAGCTAGCAGAATAAGCAGCTGCAAATTAGTAGTAATTATTCCAGTTAGCGAATCAAAGTACGGCCTATATTTCGACTCGGGTTTAAGGAATAAATTAAATTTTATTTCAGGGGATTTCTACGGATTTCAAGAGTTTGAAAAGATACGAAGGAAGCCGACAAATTTCAAAGGATTTTAAAGATTTTAAGATATTTTCAAAGATTCCAAAGAATCTCAGGAATCTCATTATTTGAAAATTTGTCATTTTGCATTTTTAAATAGTTTATTTTAAATATCGTAAAATAAAATTGAAAGGATGTGAACACACGGTTCGTGGACGTTCGTTTATATGGTGCTAGTTAAAAATATTTTAGACGCTCAAAATTAATAAAAAACTATAAAAAAATATTTATTAAACGTGTTATTGAAACTTGTGTAGTGTTTTCGTCAAAGTAAAGTGGTTCAAAGCAAATTTGTAGATATAATTTAGGCGAGAAGTTTTGTGAAATAAAATATTATTGTAGCTTGTGCCGTTTTTCCAAAAGTTTAATTTTTTATTTTATATATATTATTATAACATGAAATTATGACAAAACTTGCAGATATTTTTTGATTGATAAACTTTTGTCTTTTCATTTTTTTCGTCTCTTGTTTTGTTTTTCTAAAAATTTAATTTTTTTGGAAATCTTATTTTCTACGATTAAAAGAAAAACTACGTGTCGTTAGAAAATTATTGATGACAAATATGCAGCTCTTTTTTGAAATAACAATTTTTGAAAATAATATTTTGCATAGCTCATGTCGTTTGTCAAAAAATTTAATTTCTTCATTTAGCAATTTTGTTGTTTACGAGTAAGACAAAAACTACTTGTTTTATCAAAAAGTCGTTCATAACATATTTGTAAAAACTTTTTCAAGCGTAGAAATGTTGTATTCTCATCTTTTTTTGTATTTAGCACAGTTTGACCGAAAATGGAATCATTTATTTTTAATTATTTTTTGTATGATCAAAATTTTAAATTTCAATTTTTCAACAAAATTCAAAAAGTTGTAAAGATGATATTGTTTTTAGGGCTTTCAAAAAGCAACGTATTTCTTCTCTTGACTTTTTTGTATCCTGCGTCATTTGGCTGCTTAAAAGGTTAATTTTCGTTTGTTTTTTTGGATGTTGAAAATTCTATAAGTCCGGCATAATATACCGAGTTTATGCCGAAAATATGTCAAAATTCTAAATAATTAATTATGAATTTCAAAGGTTTAAAATAATTTCTAAACGAGGATGACGAGGCATTTAGCTATTTTTTTTGTTAGTGGAGGTGCGAATGTATTTACGCACTCCTTGTGTGGGACTCATCAACGACACTACCCACTAAACTCACCTTCCACCCTTGTTGCGCCTCTATTGTAACGGGGTGGCGTCACCCCAAAAGTAGTAGCTGTCCATCCACCTTTCGTCACCCGATTCCCATGCTATTTCTAGTTAAGTGGGAGGTTACAGCGTTATAGATCTTAAATGCTGCTAATCCTCCCACCAACACCCGGGAGGACAAGGTCTTAATATCCCTCTGAACCAAACCCCACCCCCTCAGGTCAGATGCTGAGTTTGAGCCCCAAACACCTCTCCAGTTGAGGGTTGCAGAGGTGAAGACGATGTGCTGAGGAGAAATACCGTATTCTCGGCAGATGCACGCAGTCACGTCCGGATTCTGTTGGTATTTCCGGATCTTGTTATTGAAAGCAGTTCTGAGATGAAACTGCTTATTAATAATATGTGCATCAACGACTACGGCGTGAAGGTATTTGATCGCCAGAAGGTCAGGCTTTCGCAGACCTTCACTGGTGTTAATGCGCAGCTCATCCATGATCGCAAAGTCGTTGAGCACCATATTTCGTGACTGCGTCATGCCTACGAATACGTGCTGCATGCGTCCGGTGACAGACCTGAAGGACATGGTTTAGGGTTTCGGGTTGATCGCAAACCGCCCTGCAACGCCTGTTTCTGTATCGTCCACGAGATGTGCGTGATCGAGTTGGTAATGCTCTGATTCTTATTCGGTAGCAGTTAATATAATCCCTGCCAGATAAGAATCTTGTAGCGCCACTCACCCAGTGATGTTGTCCAGGTGTTTTGGTCGAGTCCCTGAGCCCGCCTCCATCTACAGAATTGTAGAGACGGTTGGCCCAGAACTTATAAACATGACAAAGTGAGTAGATACGACCACGATTATGTGAGAGTCGATGCTCACAAATCGCGATCTCTTTCTCGAGGAACTGATTCATCAAACTAAGGTGCTCTTCTTGTCTAAGTCCATTTAGTCTGTTTAACCGGAGCAGGGGGGCCATCCACCGTAGCGATGGTACGCCGAGCCCTCCATCAAAGACTGACGAATAGATCTAAGCATTGGGGACATCATGTAGAAAATTCAGCCACTTTCTAATGGCCGATCTTATGACCAAATCGGTTCTGTTTAAGGAACCGATTAAGACGTCCCCAAGTGCTAATTGATGGTACAACTTAGGGATTACGATACACTTTAGGGCAAATAACCGCTGTTGCGGTTTGAGTGGCGCTTTTGTCGATGCCTCCAGGCTAGACCCAAGCATTTGCTCAGGGCTAGTCCGGACTCTTCCTGCCCAATTGTAACAAACCCCTAAGGCGATCCATTCTTCACCCCTATTGATGGATCGCAACTTTCTCTTATCAATCTCGAAGGTGTTTTTGGTGTCAATCGTCATCTTCTCATCTCTTCCAGATGGTCGGAAGCCCAGTGTGAAACTCTTGTCGATGTTAATCGATAGTCCACAACTGGTGAGGAATTCATTGATTCGACATATTGAGTCCTGCAAACCTGCAGGTGTACCAGCGTATAGGTATAGGTCATCTATATAGGCGGATGCGTTAGCATCTTTCTCTCGGACTTTGACCCTCACACCTGGCGACAGACATTCTAAAAGTCTGTGTGTCATTAGATTGAAAATGGGCGGGGAGAGAGGATCTCCCTGTCTGATCTTGTCGGAGGTCCATCCTTAACCTTGTAGAATCGTATACCCACGCCTATACCCCCGTCAATATATCGAACGAATTCTGACGGGACACCAAACTATCTCATGCATTCCAGCAAACAGGGATGACAAACTGAGGGGAAGGCCTTGGCGATATCAACAGAGGCAGTATATAGAGGCTTTAAAGACCGATAATGTTGTCTTAGGATCATGTCGAGCTGAAAGGTGTTATCCCTGCAGCCTATCATGTTCCTAAAGCCTCTCTCTCTCTCTCGTCAATATCTACCTCCTTGGCCAGTTTTCCAGCAAGAATGCTATGGAAGCCCCTCACCATTACCGATGGTATGGTAATGGGCCTGCACTTTTCAGGCATGTTCTCAAACCCTTTCTTTGGAATTAAGATCGTGCGTGAAGCGAGTAAACACTCTGGTAGCTTTTCACACCACATAAAGAGGTTATACAGATATAGAAGTATTCCTTTCGTAAAGCCCCTAATATCTTGCTCGGTTAGTCCAGCCGGCCCTAGTGCCATTTTATGTGACTTCTGTACTCGTATAACCTCTTCAAGAGTGTTCGGATTCCACAGATTAGGCTTTTCTTCGGTCCTATTCAAGGTGGGCATGGCCTCAGATCGCTGTGTAGAGACATTTACCCAGAAAGGTTCCATCACCTCTCTGGGTGGCTAGATAGTGTTAGCCATGTCATAAATGACATTGTCAATACACATTGAGCGATTCCTAAGCCATGCCTTCTGAGTGCTTGCATACTCGCTTCTACGACTTTTCCTTCGAGATTGTGGAGGATCAGGTTGCCTTGCGGGCTCACGATGTGGCCGAGGTCGAATTGTGGGCAACATGTTCTGCAAATAAAGGGATAGACAAGTCAACTTAGTATCCTTAGTATCGGTCCTCGTTTCCCGACATATTTGGGTCAGCTCATGAACATTATAGGATGTATTGTCCTGTGATGGTGGCTCCAATTCGCGGAAGAATTTCTGAAACGGATCCTCCTCTGCCTCCCTTTCTTCTATGGGAGGATTCAGAATGAGAGAGTGTCTACCCTTGCGTCTTATCGGTTGACGCTCTGCCATTCTTTCCCTTACCTCCGCTGCCATCCGAGTCACCATCTCTTGGTACATGGTGCACCTCCTATGTCTTTTGACCGACTCTAAGGATCTATGCGGAAATAACGCTTGCAAGTTGATGTTGATGTTAATCCTTCTTTCATCCCTCTCTTGCATCCCTCCGTGCAAGCATTCTGGTTTCTTTCTTAGTCCACCGTTCTATCTTTTTTTCAGTGTTGATTGTTTCGTCCATTAATTCCAGGTGTCTGTGCCTGACATACTGTCTCACACTGATCCTTGTAGAGAAGATCTCACCACAACCCTCAAATTCACATTGAATTTGAATCGGGTCGATGGTGATCTCTTCCTCTGGATGTTTCCATCTCTTATGTAACAAGAGACCAGCATACAAGTCGTATGCTGGTCGCACCCCTAGAAATCGCACGAAAATCTCTCGCGACTCGGATGAGCTGCTACAGCCGGTGATGACGAACCAGTAGGCAGGTCGTTGTTTCGTGGGGGGTCATCCGAGAACCCCCCTGTTTTTCTATTTCTTAAAGTTGGGCCGGTTGAATACGATGGGTCAGGCTGGCAACCCTACCATCCAAAACGCCGCAACACCGATAACCCAACCTATTTAAAAGGATGGGTGCTCAGGAACCTAAACAGGTGGAGATTAGCTACTCCGAAGGGCTAGTACTTCCCCAAATACATGGGTGAAGTACCTTCCTGAGACTCGCATCAGCATAACAAGCGGGGTCGCTACGCCCCGACGGATAAACCAGAGTAATTATGACTCCCGCCGTTTATCCGTACTTCCTTGAATTTCTTCACGTTCACATTCAGAGCACTGGGCAGAAATCACATTGCGCCAACACCCGCGAGGGCCATCGCTATGCTTTGTTTTCATTAGACAGTCGGATTCCCCTAGTCCGTGCCAGTTCTGAGCTGAGCGTTGAATAGTGGCCGTCACAGGGATTCCACCCACCCCCCATCTACGATACGTTGAAGAGGATAGGGGTTTGACCAACTTTATTTTGGTGACCAGTAACAGGGGTTGTCGGAAGTGAAAATAAAAATTCGGAAAAGTATACCGGATCCCCATGCACTATGCATTTTTTATTCATAATTCATCAAATTCTACAATTCGGAAGAATATTACACTATTTTGTGGAAAGTCAATTTTTTTGGCTGGAAATTAATTTTTTCAACTGAAAATTTAACTTATTTATTTTTATCGGAAATTTGGCCGTTTCTGGTTTATGCCACCCTTAAATTTTTTATTGAGAATCCATATTTATTGTTGAAAATTCAACTGCATGGTTGGAAGTTGAACTACTTTGTTAAAGAATTATTTTCTTGGCTTAAGATTTAACTCATTGGTTGAAAAGTTAACTATATTCTGCTTGAGAGTGCGAATTTTTTTTTTCGTTTAAAATTCCAATATTGGGTTAAAAATTAATTTTTTTGTTTAAAATTTATATTTTTTAGGGTAAAATTCAATTGTTTTGTAGTAGGTTCAAAATTCACCCCTTTCGGTAAAAATTATATTTTATTTAGTTAAAAATTAGTCTTTCGTGGTTCAGGTTTCAAATATTTTGTTAAAAATTCGTCGTGTTTATTGCATAAGGTTATTATTTATATAAAGTAAAAATCTTTTTTTTGGTGGTTAAAAATTAATTTTTGTTGAAATTTTAACTGTTTTTTTTTAAATTTGTACTTTGTATTAAAAATTCAACTTGTTTTCTGAAGATTTCTAGTTTTTGGATTTAACAATGAACTATTTGGTTAAAAATGCTACTTTTTTGGTTAAAATTTTATATTCTTTGTTTAAAAAATAATCTTTATCGGTTAAAATTACATCTTTTAGTCTTCAAATGTGTACTGTTCTCTTAAATAAATCACTTCTATGCTTTAGCACAATTTGCTTTATTATAATTTTTTTCGCTGGCTTAGTCAACATTATGTCGATGACAAAAATTGTCAAATTAACTATCATCATTTAATATTTATTCAAAAAATATGAACTGAAAAAAGACGTAAGACTTGGTAGTATATCGTTAAACATTCATAAAATTTTATATTACAGTTTTATTGCATATGAGTATGCAAACTTGCGTAATTCTCCTCGACACGTTTCAAAACCGTAAGGTCTTCATCGTAAATGTAAAAATTGTCTTCTAGATATTATTATTAATGTAACAAAAGAATATTATTAGTAACATTATTAGTGTGATATTTTTTTTATATTATTACTATTTATATTAATATCGGATAATATTAAACCTTATATAATCTTTGTAAATACTTTAAAATCCCTTATGGAAATTTCACTTTTTTTGTAATTTTCGACATCGTGAAAAATTATTAGAAATACCATGTAACCTTCGAAATCCTATAAAATCTGTTGAAATCTTTAAAAATGCTCTGAAATCTATCAAAAAAACTGTTTAAATCTTTTAATATAAGATAAAATTCTTTTTAATGGACTGAAAGCAAAATGGAAAAAATTCAATGTAAAAAAATGAAATTCATCTTTACAGATATTTATATATATATATATATATATATATATATACGGACTTACGAAATATAAATGTCTGAGATGTGCAAATTAAAACCTCTAATCTTTTAGATGGCTGCTATAGTATATATTATTTACTCCAAGGCTGCAAAATATTCATTAGTCACACTGTTAACGAAAGTCTTCATCAGTACGATAGTTCATAAAAAAATGAGGACCGTTTATGCTCTGGCATTATTTATCGCAGTCCTTCTTAAATTTATTGGTGAATATAAAAATATAATTTTTTCATAATTTTAAGTAAATTTTTTACCTTTCCGAAAATTACAATTTATCCCATTCAATTTACATTCTATTGCAATGGTCTTTTTTAAAAAACTTCATTTGAGTTTTTCCAGACTGAGCTCAGATTTTATCTGAATATACAGGGAAAACCCATAAATGTATTTTTATTAAACTGAAAGCATCTATCGACTATAGTATATTTATAATAATGAGTGGCGTGCAAGATGGTCGACTTTATATGCGCTCGAACACAGGAGCAAAGCGTCGATTTAAAAAAAAATTGATCGACACTCCGTAACTTTTCAAGATGTTATATTTTTTAAGCTAAATTTTCATGTTTCTACATAGCTAACAGGATTATTTCAGGCCAAAAGGCCTAAATTTATATGTATTTACATGGCAACACTATGATGCGCATTTTCCTGAGGGTTATTAGTATTTTTCTCGTATAAGCTAACCTAATAGTTTTTGCGCTAGGCTTGTGCTTATGAACGAACAGTTATTTTACCAAATAGCGAACAAATTTCGATTCTTTCCTTTTACTTCTATGTTTTTGTGGATTTTCGGTTTTAAATTACTAGATTAGCAACAATGTTAAATGCAGAGAAAAACTTCTTTTTTCAATTTTCCCTAAATTATATAGCCAGCGATTTTTAGTTGTTTGTTTATAAAACGAAAAAATTATATTACATGACAAACTTGCATTAATAATTTGTTTATAATAAAAAACATGACTTACTAAACATTTTTCGCTTTCATAAACCACTGCGCATCAAATCTAAGAGATACCAATCGTAGGAAAGTTATTTACAAAAACATAGAAGAAAAAGGAATAAAACGGCATCTGTTCGCTATTTTTACTACCCTCGTTTTCGGCGGGAAGCTCCGATGAAGCCCCCCTTGTGCGTAAGCTCAAAAAAATATTGTGCCACACACGGAAAAATATATGGGACCAAATAGTTGTCTAGTTTCGGAACTTATTATTACCAAAAACTGTAGTAGCTTTTCGCTCCGCGCTATG
>JAAAKG020137548.1:0-12874 GCA_010014905.2 Druon quercuslanigerum
TTAACTATTATTATTAATATAATATATAATTATATATATAAGAACTAATATTATTAAATAATTATTTAAAAAAATTTGTTTTCAAATAAAAAGTATTACATCATTCTAAATGAAAAGTTAACAGAAACTTAAAGTTTTTAGAAAAAACCACAATGTTCTATCTTTTTTTAAAAACGTCGTATAAAAAATAATAATAATAACTTAAAATAGTTATATTTGTTGGCTTACATAATTATCGCCTGACTATTATTGAAAATTGAACAAGAAGTACAAAATTAAGGAAAAAACTGCCATTGATATTGGTTAGTGGAATATTTATAAAAACCTTTTAATTCATTCCAATTATCTTAACAAATGAAATTTTTGTTTAAATAATTTTTTTTAGAAAATTCGTCGAACAAGCAATTTATTAACATTAAGTGACATAAATTTGTTTAAAAATATTTTCCAATTGTTGGAACATTAAATTATTATTATTTTCGTCTAATTATCAAGGTTGTATATTAATTCATTTTATGTTTACATCCTACCATTATTATTTAAAATATCCTTATTTGTTTCCATAAAATCTAATTTGTTCGCTTTTTTCTTATATAATTTTAATGTATATTTTATATCACTGCGTGTCTCGACATAATGTTGTTTTTTTGCTGTCTGGCAACTTTCCACTAGATCAACAGTAATAATTTTTATTAGAAAACAAATTTGAGAATATTGATTAAACTAATAGAATTTGTTTAAAAAATTACAAATAATTTACCAAGTTTTATATAATTGGTTTTAGTTTTATAAACACTAAAGAAATATTAATAATGTTTAATGAATGAAAGATTTTTTAAGACAAAAATTGTTTATAAAATTCCATTGGTTTGAAAATTTGAAAATTTACAAACTAATGTTAATAAATATACCGCTAGAAAAATAGCAATGATGTGTAGAAAAAGGAAACAAATGTTCAAAAAAAAATTATGTAAAAAATTATTGATTTCATGAAGAATACAAATTTTTGTTTAAAGGGTTGTTTTCAGGAAAAGTCTCTATACTTGTCCTTAAAATTTCCCAAACCCTAAAAAATTATTACAAAAACTCAAAAAAGTGATTTTTCCCCATGCATTTTAAATCGGATACTTTAAATCAAATCCAGCACACAATAAATTAAAAAAAAAACTAAAAACAAGAAAAGAAAAAGAAATAAGGGAATTTCTTTTTTTCCGATTTTAAATAAAATGGCCGCGAAACCGCCTAGACCCGAGAAGATGGTTTAATGCAGTTTTCCTCTCTCGTGGCCAAATGTCCAGGCAAATGCGGTGCTTCAGTACTTAGATGAACAAGTGTATCTGCAATAATAATTATACAATTATAAAAATTTAGGAATATTTTAGATCACAGGTCACAAGATGTTTAAATTTCCAGACATAACTACTGAATTTCAGACAGTGAAAGAGCTAACTGAATTATCCTCGATTCCTCTTCTAAATCGCCAAAGTCAAGAAGGGTGACTTTAGTCCACGCTTTTACTTTTTCTCTGTCTCTCCATATTAGGAGGCTCGTTTGTAGTCTCTCCAAAGTTCGTAGGCGCAGTAGAGCAACACATGTGAATTCTCAGCTACAATCATGTTGGAAGGGCCATGGAAAACTACTTGAAATTCGGACGGCATTCGCTTTTACTTCCGATCCATCTGGCTCAAGACGGGTGACAAATCGAGTTACCGCCCGAACCCCAAGACCGAAGATCCTGTTTCCTTCTCTGCTTTTCCCTCTCTCTCCCCTGACTATTTTTGCTCCCTTTTTACTTGATCTATTTCACTCCTCTTTTCCTTTTCCGTACACATCTTTCGTACTTTTGCACTTTTCTCTTCCTTATTTTCTCCGACGTCACTTCTTTGGTGTTGGACTGCCTCGTGTTTCCCGGGACATAGCCAGTGAAGAGAGAAGCGCGTTGAGCACTAACCGTGTTTAGAGTTCGAAATAGCGAGTAAAACGGGTTCTTGGCTCGTTACGAGCAGAAATGCGATGGCATTCGGTGTGGTCACGTTTCAACAAAATAGGGGCTCTCTTCGAATTAACAGGAGCTATCCACAGCATCTACAGTATCAACTCTCGTTCCTTTTTTCAGCACTTGCATTCTCCGGGCTTAACTCCCTTGTTGCTATAATACCATGGGAGTCTTCAGGCTGATATTATTATGTACTAGACGATGCATCCGCAAGCTTGGGGTGTCGATTACGGTGCTCTGAAAATAATTAACATCCTCGGAACGCGATACTGAGATCCGATAATTTCTCAAGCTCGTCCGCTACCTACGAGCGTCGGATTAGCCGAATTGTTGACCTCAATCCTGGAAAATTCCCCTAGTGAAAATGGACGGATCCCACTTAGGGGATGACCGCAGACAGCGTTACTATTTTAGGAACTACCCTTCTTGTTAAAGATCATGTTTTCGTTAATGAATTTGTGACAAAAAAATTTTTTCGACCAAAAGAAATTAATTTTTTACCCAAATTAAAAGAATTCTCAAACAAAGAGGTAAATTTTCCACAGAAAAAATTGCTGAAAATATATGAACAAAATTAGTAGATTTCATGCCTTCATGATAATTTATTGTGATAAAAAGAGAGATTTCGAGTTCCAGCCATGTAAAAAACTATAAATTTTGGCCGATGTTTCGTGAAGAATGCAACTCACTCCTTCGGGTCTCACCTGAAACTGAGGTATCAGGTTATGCCCTTCTTGTGTGTTAAATCGGATTGGTACTATAACCGTTGTCCCTAATTATGTTATTAGGATGTTTTAGGACTTCGATTGCTTCTTTACTTTTTCTTAGTAATATGATGTGTATTTTTGCGATTACGATTGTTTGGTTGATTGGATAATCAGGAGTATACATAAGATTACCCTAACTTGATTCCTTAGTTTCAGATTAGCTCTGAAGAAGTGAGTTGCAATGTTCACGAAACTTCGGAAAACATTCGTAGTGGATTATTTCTTTATTTTTTCTTGGAAATATAATTTGTGTTTTTGCGATAACGATTGTTTGGTTGATTAGCCAATGATGTGTGACCATGGTGGAGCGTTCTGGCCAATTACAGGCATAGTAGAGAATATACATCAGAATAACGTAACCTGATTGCTCAGTTTCAGATTAGCTGTGAAGAAGTGAGTTGCAATATTCACGAAACTTCGGAAAACATTCGTAGCTTTGTTCACAATTGAAACGCAAAATATCTCTTTTTATTATAAACAACTTTTTTCATCAATTATGATAGTTTGAATACAATATAAATATTTTCAACAAAAAAGATAAATTGCTTACAAAAAAGATTAGTTTTACACCAACAATCGAATTTTGAACACAATACGTCTATTTTCAATCAAATCGTTGAGTTCTCTATCATTAATGAATATTCAGTAAAAAAATACATAAAAAAAAAACAAAAGTTGCAACCAGTTTAATTCTACGAAAAAAGATCAATTTTTTGAAAATAAGTTGCATTCTCAAACAAACAGATAAATTTTTAACCAAATGATCTACATACAAAAAAATAATTTTAACAAAATAGTTCAATCTTCAAGCTAAAAAATCGATTTCTTCAAAAAGCGTACTTTTAAACGAAAAAATATAAAATTTCTACAAGAAAGTTAATAATTTTTAAGCAAGAAAGATGGGTTTTTTCTCACATTTTTAAAAGATGAATTTTTAATCCAACAGAACGAATTTTCAACAAAACAGTTATATCTTCTACGTATAAAGATAAATTTTCAATGTAATAGTTAAATTTTTAAGTAAGAAAGATTAGTTTTCAATAAAAAATAAAACTTCTAAAAATTCAGTTTATAACATTATTTTAAAAATTTTTACATTGTCGAATTTAATGAACAAAGACGAATTTTTAACAATCTACATACTTGAATTCTCTATTAAATAAGGGAAGTTTGAGCCCAATTTTTTTATTCAAAGATATTAATATGCAATAAATAGTAAAGTTTTGGCACGAAAAAGTCAAATATACAGAAAATAGGATCTTAAGACCAGAAGAGTTCAATTTTTCAAACAGAAAGTTAATTTTCAGGCAAGAGAAATGATTTTTTTCTACAATTTGTAAAAGATGATTTTGTTAAACAAAAGAAAAAAGTCGATCTTTTAACAAAATACGTCAATTTGCAATCAAATAGTTAAATAAAATGTTTAAACAAATTTAAATTGTTTAAAAAATTATTTTCGTCACATATTTTATTTTTGCTATTTTTTGGAAGATTGAAATAAGTCTTGAAGGACGCTTCTTTGTCCAATACCGAGTTTCATTCTGAACTAAAAAATATTTAAAATTGCATGAAAAATTAAGAGCGTTCCTGCAAAGCAAGCAGATAACTCATAACAAATTAATTTCTTGAAAATTAAAAAACGCATTTTGTCCTCACGATGCAAAACCCATAAAGTCGGTAAACAAAAAAGTTTTTTTTTATAATTTTTAATTTTTCAAACATTTAAGCGTAGTCTTAAAAAGCGGATTAGAACATAAAAATATTTCAATCTTTCGAAAAATAGAAAAAATAAAATATGTAAACTAAAAAATTGCTTGGAAATTTAAATTTGTTTTGACAGATACATTTTTTATTAAAATATATACTGGAACATACTTTATAGATACATACATATACAATTTTTAGATTGTCAAAATTCGCATTTTGTAAAATTTTCGTTCAAAAAAATCATTTTCAGGAAAAAAGAAACTATTATTTTACCAAAAAATATGAACCTGAGTAAAAGTTTTATAGGAAAATATTGTTTTGGACGTCTAGCACAACCTAGTAAAACTTTTAGAGTTTCGAAATTTGCATTTTGACAAGTTTGGGTTTCCAAACATTATTTTGAAAAAAAATACTATTTATCCAAAAAATATAGACTTCAGTAAAAATTGTGCAGAAAAATAATTATTTTGGATGCCTAGAAAAACCCAGAACAGTTTTCTGGTTTTCTCAATTGGCATTTTGAAAAATTTGGTTTACAATAATTATTTTGAAGAAAAAAAAATACTACTATTTCACCAAAAAATGTAGACTTGAGTAAAATCTATAAAGAAAAATAATTGTTTTGGACACCTAGCACAACCAAGCACAACTTTTAGACTTTCGAAATGCGCATTTTGAAAAATGTTAGTTTAAAAAATTATTTAGAGAAAAAACTAGATTTTTACCAAGAAATATGGTTCTAAGTAAAAAGTAAAAAGGAAGATAATTGTTTTTTGAGCCTGGCAAGCCAATTTTCATTTTTTCGAAAAACATTGTGCGGCAAAATTCAGCAAAAACCTAGCACAAAAAAGCACAACGTTTGTTATTTTTGAAAATACAAAATGGCTATTCCAACTTCTTGTGCATAAAATGATAGGACGAGAAACTTATTTTATCTTACGGTTTTCATAAATTTATATTTGAAAAAAGTTGTGTCCAAAAAAAAACTGTAAGCAGAAGAAACAAAAATGCATTGATTTCAACATTAAATGTTACAAAACGAAAAAGTGCAGCACTTAATTGATTGAAAGTGTATTTTCACCACTCGAAACAATCAAACAGATTAAAAATTCCCTTTTACAAACAAATTTACATTTGGTTTATTTCATCAAAATAAATAATGGCGGTTGGAGAATAGACCCATGTTTGATCAAATTCCCTGACGTGTCTGGGAAGCACGTTTCTATCTGAAATTTTTCGTCTAACCAGAGAAGTCTTCTTGATTAATATTTAATCCACGAAGTTCCACATCCCACCTCTCATAAATAAGTAAAGTTCCTGGAGACTTTACGGATTTCAGAATATGCGGCGAAGAGTAGCAAAAAATCATTGGACGAGCAGTCAAAGCAGATTTTCATCCGTCTAATGAAACGCGTCTCTCGTACTAAAATAAAAAAAATGGTAAAAACGGGTTTTGGGTGTGGCATGTATATCATCTAAAAATTCTACTGGAACTTTAATTACCTAAATTAAATTATAAGAAAACGAAGCACAGACTCCGTTAGCAGTCGACGCTCTTTCCACCCAGTCATACGGAAGTTTCAATCAAATTAGCCAAGTTGTAGAGAAAATTTGTTGCTTTAATTAGTTTCAACTTAAATTAGGTACTTTTTATTTCAGATGTACCCAAAAACTGTAAAATAATTTTTTCCCATTATGTTCAGGGTGTTTTTGTAGATACTAAATTTTTTGAAATTTTATCTCTGTGTTTCAACTTTTATATGGGGAATATTTGGAACAAGTTACTGTACGTCATTTAGTGACGTCATAGCCTCAACTAAATCCGATAAAAGCAGAGAAGCGGAGATATGAAACTTGACAGAAGTCGATGTTTGGGAATCAGTATATATGACGTTTGAGTGATGTTCACTTCATCCGGCGCCGAAGCAATTATTATCTGTCCTATCGTCGTCTGCTGAATCAGTATGAGGGTTCGTATTACATGCAGGTTGCTAATTTCACTTTGGCTAATTTGAGACGAAAAAAATTGTTTACTTTATTGTAGAATTTCAGAAACAGTTCGAGGGGCTAATTGCTTTTGCTATCTGGTGTATAGTGTCTCTGCCATCTTGTGCAATCCTTTGCAATATTTAAGAATACCTTGTCATCTCTAATTAAAAAAATATATTATAGAAAATTCATTATAGGTCTATGAGGATTTTCCTATTAGAAATATATTATAATTTCTTTCAAATTTATATAAAAATCATCTTTAGAAATTCAGTATAGAAATAAATAATTTAAAAATATTTGAAAGGCTTGATGCAAAAATAGATGAAGAGCAAACGAATAATTTATTTATTTACGGCATTTTCTAAGGAATTCCAAGAAAATTTCAGGGAGTTCCAATGATTTTAAAATAATTAAAATTAATTTTTAGTATTTCCAAACAGCTCCCCTAAATTTAGAGGCTTTATCAGATTTCAGGAGATTAGAAATATTTCCGTGAATTTCAATGAATTTTAAAACATTTCAAGGGAGTTTAGAGGACTTTAAAGATTTCCAAACAATTTCTGGGATTTTAAAGAATTTCAAAGGATTTCAAGAGATTTTATAAATGTCAAGAGATTTTTAAGAATATTTAGTTTTTTCAAAGATTTTAATATACAGGGTGGACCATTTTAATCTATTGCGGGAAATATCTTAGAAAAAAAGTCAGATACGAAAAAATGTTTTAGACAAAAGTTGTAGGAGGAAAAGGGGGACATGGATTCGTACAAATGACCTTGGAAGCAACTTTGAAGGTTATTTGAAGGTCAAAGTGATTTTTTCTCATGGAAGCCCTTAATTTTGATCCCGGATATGAAAAGAGCGGAAAATTTTACGTATAAGATGTTGTATAGTTCAAGGTTATTTCAAGGTAAGATGAAGGTCAAATAGGCGAAAATGACATAGCGAGCTATATCTCAGAATATACGTCAGATACCGAAAGATGTTTCAGAAATAGTTGTAGGCGACAATAGGGTGCATGTATTGGTACCAAATAATTTTATCTTGAAGGCGATTTTCAAGTTCGCTTGAAGGTAAAAGTGAATTTCAGGCCGCGTCATGGACACTTGAAAATCAAATATGCAAAAATGACTGAAATTGTATGCATTCAAAATGCAAAGCTTCTACCGTGTATTATTAACGTTCAATAAACTTTCAAAGATTGGTTAACAGCATCGTCGAAAAAATATGGACCAATCAGATAGCCATTTATAATTCCGCACCAAACATTAAGGCTCCAGCGATGTTGGTGATCAGCGGTTCTGTACTAGTGTGGATTCGTATCTGACCAATAATGACATTTTTGTATGTTTAAAGCTTCAGTGTTTTTAAATAGAGCCTGAGAACCGCTGAACCATGACACAACATTGACGAATAAAACATTTTGTACGTAAAATTTTCCGTGCTTTCCAAATCCGGGTTCAAAATGGTTTCTGTCGTACATTCTGAGATATTGCTTGCTATGTCAGTTTCGCTTATTTGACCTTCATCTGATCTTAAAACAACCTTGACCAATACAACATCTTTTACGTAAAATTGTCCGCTCTTTTCAAATGCGGGATCAAAATTTGGGGTTTCCATTAGAAAAAATCACTTTAAACTTCAAATAACCTTCAAAACTGCTTTCAAGGTCAAGGTATTTTGTACTAATAAATGTCTCCCTTTTCCTTCTACAACTATTGTCTGAAACATTTTTTCGTATCTGACTTGTTTCCTGAGATATTTCCCGCGATAGATTAAAATGGTCCACCCTGTATATTTAGAAAACTTGGAAAAATAAATTTAATTCAATTAGAAGGGATTTCTAGCGATTTGACAGGTTTATAGTGATTTATATAGTTTCTTAGAAAATTGAATGAATCAGATTAGTTTAATTTGAATTTTAGAGTATTTACATAGTTTTTTAGCGATATCACCCGATTTCATAAAAGTTTCACGGAACTTTAAAGATTTACAAACATATAAAGAAGTTCTAAGAAATTCCAAAATATTTTAACAAAATCCAAAGGATCGCACGGATTTGAAGATTTTGGAAAGGATTTTATATTATTTCCAAACAGTTCTACTAATTTTCAACATTTCCCGTTGTTTCAAGAGATTAAAACTATTTTTCGCATTGTAAGGAATTTCGAAATATTTCAAGAGATTTTAAAGAATAATAATAATAATGTTTCTCAAAGATGTTAGGGTATTACGATGCATTTAGGTTTTCTTTTAATCTTCAAATATTTTAAGGGCTTTCAAATTTATCTATCGATTTAAATGCTATTTTTAGAGATCTTTAATAAATAGGTTAAACTTTATTCAAATTTCAGAGAATTTCAGGAAATTTTAAGGAATTTCATAGGCTTCCATGGATTTTAAGACTTTTGAAAGCATTTTATGTTGTTTACAAAAAGTTCTCCTCATTTTAAGCATTTCAATGTGTTTTCAGAGATTAAAAATATTTTCAAGAATTAAAAGAAATTTCGGAATATTTCAAGAGATTTTAGAAAACAATTGTGTTTCTCAAAAATGGTGAGGGATTCCAATGAAATCAGATTTTTTTAATCTGCAAAGATGTTAAAGGCTTTTAACGATATACAGCAATTTAAATGCTTTTTTTAAAGAACTTTAAAGAATAGCTTAAATTTCATTCAAGTTTCACAGAATTTCAGGAAATTTTAAGGGATTTTAAAGATTTTAAAAACGTTTTGATAAATTTTGAATATTTATGGGAGTTACAAAGTATTCTAAGGAACTTTAAAAGATTCGATGATTCTCATTAATCTCGAAGAATTATAAGGAATTTCAAATATTTAATAAAAAATTTAAATAATTTTTTAGAGAACTTTAATAAATAAATTTAATTTAAGTTAGATTTAAAGTCTTTCAGATGATTTTCACGAATTCCAAAAGATCACAAATATTTTCACGGACTTGACGGTATTTCGGGGCAATTTAAAGGATTTTCACGCTTTTAAAAGATGTCAACGGATTTTCAAGTATTATAAGATTTTATTATGTTTTTAAATATGTTAAAGATATTCAGGTATTGACACGGCTTTTATAAAACCTTTAATAAATTAGCTTAATTGAAATTATATATCCGATCCGGTTATCATGGGTCGTTTCAGACCCCAGAAATTTTTCTTTCGTCCCACTACAATTTTAAAACCAGAGGACCCTCTGTACTGATTCAGATTTCCCCTGTGATGGCCTGGCCTTCAAAGTAAGCTTGTCAAGTTCAGGTAGGGTCTGAAAAGACCCACGATAACTTTAAGGTGCAAGCTCATTTTGAGCGCCAAGTTAAGCTTAGAGTTTTTATTAAATTTATGAATATTTTTAAAGATTTTTCTATTTTTGAGTCATATATTTATATTTTATCTCTTATAGCATGGCCCAGCGTACATCCACTTAAGTCTCGAGAATTCTTCGTCCACGAACTGAGTGAGTCCAGTTAAACTAAAAGTTAAGCATTTCATTTGTTCCTATCGAGCTCGTGATATTTTCTTAAAAATGCGCATCTGTAGCTTCACATTGCTATTTGAAAAATTAAAATATCTCAATTTTTTCAAAAGTTACGAAATTTTCATTAAATGTCTGCATTTTCTGAAGGTGGGTATGTTTGTAACTAAAAATAAAATATTTCTTAGTATTTTTTTGCAATTTTTAGGTTCTGTTCTTAAAGCCGAGGAGTTTTAGAGCATACATGAATTTTACCATATTTTTTATTGAAAATTGATCGTTTTAACATGCCTTGGGCCTAAAACGACCCACGATAACCTTAGAAGGTTTCGAAAAAAAACTATAACTTGATCTGGTTAATTATATTATTATGTAAATGATTATATGATATTATAATAATTTATTATAAATTAAAATTAAACTTTTTATTTAGACATTCCTTTGGTTGGTTTGAAATTGAACTATTTCGGTAAAATTTTTTGTTTGTTTGTTAAAAACTTGTTTTTCTGACTGAAAATACTCTATTCTATTTATGGTTAAAAATTTATCTTTTCAAGTTTAAAAGTTATCTATTTTAATGAAAACTTGACTTTTTCTTAATAGAAAATTAACCTTCTTGGTTGACAATTCAACCATTCGGCTCAAAAGTCCATTCTAAATTGAAATATTAGATTGAAAATTAATGAGATTTATTAAAAGTTTTTCTTTTTGAGTAGAAAATTAATCTACTTACAAAGTTTCACTTCTTTTGTGTGAAATTAGTTATTAATAATTGAAAATTCTGTTTAAAATAAAATTTTAACTTTTAGTTTTTATGTCGAAAATTGCTATTTAAACAAAAAGTTTAATCTTCTTTGTTGAAGATTCATTTGTTAGATTAAAAATTAAACTACTACTAATTTATGTTATTGCCAAACAGTTTTACTAATATTAAACATTTCCCTGTGTTTCAAGAGATTAAAACTATTTTCACGAATTGCAAGGAATTTCGAAATATTTTTTAATATATCTGAATACAACAATATAGATACAATGCACAAAATATATTTGATTAAAAAATTGTCTTTTTTTGGCCCAAAATTCTTCATCTGGCATGAAAATTCAACTAATTGGTTCACCTTTTTTGCTAGAAAATTGATCTTTCCCTGTTGAAAATTTACTAATTTTTTTCAAAACTGGTGTTTTTTTAAATAGAAAATCTAATTATTTATGTAGAAAATATTTTTTGCTTCTTTTAATTTTACCTTTTTTAAATTAAAGTACATTTTTTATGAAATTAACAATTATTTTACTTTTGAATAATTTTTTTAGAAAAGGGTTCACATAGTTGCATAGTTGTACCAAAGAATATATTGCTAAATAAAATTATAAAACTTATACATTATCTATCATATTTAGATTATATAAAAGCAAAAAATAGACTATGTGAATTGCAGTGGACAAATTGCGATTTTAAAGAGAAAATCGCTAGAGTCTTCATGTATTAATAAAAAGCATCCAGGTGAACCTATCAGTTATGAATTGCCTTTTAATTCAGGTTTAATGAGGAAAGTCATATTAACGAAAAAATTAAAATAAAAAATTGGAAAAAAATCCCCAGAAAAATATTTGACATGCTCAAGCAGAAATCTCTTAGCTATCGTGCAGAAAAATGTTGAGATACAATACATTTTTGTATGCTCCATCTCATAGTTATGATTGTTTATCAACATTTTATAATATATTTATAATTTGGTAAAGGATCACTTGAACCAAATTTAATCAGACATTTCACCATCAGTTTATAATATATATTATATATTATATATTTACTTTTCAGGCCTGATGCAATCTATATCAGTTTTATGAGAATAGGCAGAGAGTTAAATTTTTTTTCTTAACTTATTTAGAATTATACAAGGTCACATTTTGAAATTGTAAGCGGAACACAGCCTGCGTCAGTTTAAAAGTATTTCCTTCCGATTGTTTAAACCAATTCAAGAAAAATTGAATCAATAAAATGAAACAATGAATAAATGTACTCAAAATTAATTATTCGCATTCAGGATCTTGATGGTCCACTTTTTGAACTTTTTTTTGTATTTTGAGATTGGAAACTAATCAATTTTTTCAAGAATAATGTTATGCATATACACATGAAAAAAATTCAATCATTAAAAATAGATTTCCATACTATCTCACTTTTCGACTCATTAGAGACATAAATATCAATAGAAAACAAAAAAAGAGAAAAAGGGAAAGAGTCAATCAAAAAACCAACCTCTCACTCTTTCTCTTTCTCCGTCCTTTTTATACTACTTGGGAACCAACATGTTTCGAGGCCAATTTAGACCTCCTCATCAGGGAAAAATTTATAGGATAAACTAAGGTATTAAATAAAATAAAAAGATAATGTAACAAAAAAAATAAATTATTCCAAAGGATATTCACTGAAACATGATTAATTCTAACAATAGTCTGTATGTTTATTGAGCAAAGATTGTTAAAAAAATGGTTCATTTTTGTCATTAAAAAATTAACAGTAAATTATTTATATCTAATTAATGATTCTATCGCATACTTTGTTATATCTTAAGAGATCCCTATTTAAATTAATGGCCTTATAAAGCTACTTTCATCTTTTTATCAGTTATTAAATAAAAAGGAGTTACTCTCTGTGTTTATTAAAAAACTGTTTTAAAAAAGCCAACCACATAATCCTGTCACAGATTCTGATGGATATAATAAAAAACACTTTAAAAAAAGTTTTAGAAACACACACTAGATTATTCTGTCACTAATTCTGATTATTAAAAACACTTTAACAATTCTATTTAATGCATTATGTTTGAACTTTAAATAATTAAAAATGGGCACGAACAGAAAAGAATTATTTTCAATGTGCACCGTGTAAAATCTCGACGTAAACTAACTTCTTAAACCAAAAGTG
>JAAAKG020137549.1:0-35460 GCA_010014905.2 Druon quercuslanigerum
TAAGAAACTCAAATGCAATATTTCGTGATTGAAAATTTAACTATTTTTTCATACATCGTCTTTTTTAAACATAAATAAAATACTTTTATTATAGTTTTATTATATATATATATAGTTTTATTTTGTTGAAAATTCATCTCTTTTGTTTTTAATATAATAAGATAATATTTGTTGATTTAAATATATTGCTATATCTACTATTTTATTCTTCATTGATAGTCAATCTTTTTTGGCTAAAAATGAAACTACTTGATTGAAGGTTGAATTATTCCGTTGACAAAATATTTGTTAGTTAAAGATTTAGCTTCTTGTTGTAAATTTACCTCTTTGGTGGAGCAATTTTTTTTTCTGATTAAAAATAAATTTTTTGCCTGAAAATTGAAATATTCTAGTTGAAAATGTACCATTTTAGTTAAAAATTCATCTCTTTGTTTCAAAGTTAAACTATTTTGTTAAAAATTGATCCTTTTTATTGAAAATTCAGAAACTTCGATAAAAGTTAAATTTCTTAATTATTTTAAAGGGTCATCTTTTTCGTTGAAAATTTAAATATTTGTTTTAAAAAAATTGTTTGTGGTTTAAATTCATTTTTTTAACTAAAACGTAATGTTTTCAATTTTGGTTGAGAATTCAGTTAAAAAATTTCTCTGTTATACAGAAAAATCGGCTTTTGTCTTAAAATTTTAAAAACGCGGATAAACTTTTATTTTCTTTCTTGACTGAAAAATGTTTATTTGTTGAAAATTTGTCTTTTTAGGCGGCAGATTCAAGTGCCTTCTAAAAAATTCGTTTTTTTTTGGTTTTAATTTTTATCTATTTGGTCAAGAGTGGAATTGCTTTGGATTAAATTTAAATCTTTGTTGTCTAAAAATTGGACTATTTGGTTTAAAATTAATCTTTGTAGATAGAAAATTCTTGTATTTGGTCAAAAATTTAACTATTTTGTTGAGAATTTAATTATTTTCTTGAAAATCCGAGTATTTGGTTTAAAAATCATATTTTTGGGTCGAAAGTTAAACTGTTTTGTTAGAAATTGGAAATTTTGAATCGTAAATGTATGTTTTACAGAAGAAAAGTCATATTTTTGGTTAAAATAAAAATTAAATTTGAAATTTTTATCCAGAATTGCTCTATGCCATTAATAAAACTTTCTATGTAACAAATATTACAAGATTAAATTGCTAGTTTTTGAATAATAATAGTTTTGGAAAATGAAAATGGTTTAAGTAAAAATCAAAGAAATTATAGTAGATTTGAATTTGAATCATTCAAAACGTAACAGATTAAGCGAAAAAAGCTTTTAAAAGTAATGTTATAATATTTTATTGATTATAATATACTATTTATTGATTATAAACTAAATATGTAACTTTTCTTTTTTTTAATTAAAAATTTGCAAATTTTACAGTACTAAATAAAAGCATAAAAAATTAAACAAATATTTATTCCAACGATCACGAGTTGAAACAAAAGAAAAGATTAACTTTTATGTTTTTGTGTCCAATGGATGGTTGTATTCAGCATCATTGCTGAAGAAATATTGCGTTTAAGAAACAGCTGTTTTTGCTTGTCTTTTTCAAGACTTTAAATTATTGTGAATGATCTTTTTTTTCTTTCATCCATAAAGAAGCTTTTAATGACTTAAATAAAAATACTAAAGTATCTGATAGGCAGGGGAGCTTATGACTCACTTATACTTTAGAAGTAACGAGTTTCCATTACTGGACATAAAATAATATTGACTATAAAAATTTTTTACAACCTACTTTAATGTAAAGATAGTGAAAATCTTTTTATCTAAATTTAACTATTTTTTTCCTTAGAAAATTATTATAATTTACTCCTTCTTAGATTTAAAATTATTGAACTTTGAGTAATTATACAATAAATAAAATTTCTGAAACAAATAATTTTTACAAGTTAAGTTTACTTTCATAAGCAACCACATTTCTTCTATTAAAAAATACAATAATTTTTAATAATGTTATTCTTAAAAGTATAATTAAATATTTTTCTAAATGTGATGAATTATTATTTATGAAAAAACTACATTCGAATCCTCTGGAATATTTTCACGAAAAAGCGAGAACAAATCAGTCGCAGTATAATTATATGTTTTTCTGCAAGAACTGTCTTTTTGTCATAAAATCTTAATAGAGAAAATTAAATCAAGTTTAGTACGAACTCTCAGGAAGATAAAACAGTTTTGAGAAAGTTTTATGTGGACTACGGATTCTGATTGAAGAGCTTACTTAAGATTTGAATTTATGGATTTATTCAGAATCTCACATCTTGATCATTTTTCAATTGTACGATAAATTTAATCTTAGTCGTTCATGTATTGATTTCGCATATGATTCTTCTTTTTAATATAAAAATAAAAAAAATTATACACAACGCTTTTATACAGGGTTCGGATTTTTTATTTTCATCATCAGATTGGGCATTAGAAAGTCCAAAAAAATTTTCTATATTTTTTTAAATGATAATACTTTAAGAATCGATGTCTACTTGAACTAATTAAACTTAAAGCAACTTTTTTAAAATGTAAACAAGTAATTTCTATAACTTTTGAGATTTATAGTGTTTAAAATTCAATTTTTTTAAGATTCACATCTTTTGTTGAAAATTTAATTTTTATTAATGCATTTGTCTCACTTAATAATTCCATTTTTATTTTATTTATTTTTTAAATTTTTTGGTTGAAAATTCAACTATTCAGTAGAAAAATTTTGTATCTTGTTGAAAATTCGACATTTTAAATAAAAGATTAATCTTGTTTGTTGAAAAATCATATTTTTGGTTGAGGAATCTACTAATTTGTCAAAAATTTGTCTTTTTTTGTTAAATTAAATAGGCTGGAAAAACTCTTCTTATGATATAAATTAATTTTCTAAACTGAAAATGTTACGATTCCATTTTTGGTTAAAAAGTTATCTTTTTAGTTAAAAATTCTTTTCTGAAATTGAAAACTTAAATCTTTAATTTAAAACTCACCTTTTTGAGTACAGAATTAATCTTCTTGTTCGATAATTTATCTGTTTGGTTGAGACTTTAACTATTCTGTTGAAAATTCGTCCTTTTCTTAATAACTTGTTTTTTTCTTGGTGACAATTAGTTTTCTTAACTAAAAATTTAACCAATAATTTTGTGTCCTTGTTCTCTCTTTAGAGTTGAAAATCCAACTATTTAGTTCAAAATTCACGTATTTGTTCGGAAATTATTCTTTTAGTAGAAAATAATTCATCTTAGTTGGAAATTCATCTGTGTAGGTTAAAAATTCAGTTGTTTGCTTAATAATCGAACTATTTTGCTAAAAGTTTAATTATATTGATAAAAATTCAACTAGTTTGTTTTTTATTTTCTTCGGAAAAATTTAAATTGTTTTCTTGAAACTGCGCCCTTTTGGATTAAAAATACAAAACGTAGTTGAATCTTTGTTTCTCTTTCAGTGAAAAATTTTTCTATGTTAAATATTTTGTTAACAAATTTATCTCTTTGGTTATGGAGTCATCTTACGGAAAATTGCATTATTTGACATAAATTTAAAATTTTAAGTAAAAAGTAATTCTTTTTCTTCAACAATTTGTATTTAGTGGAATAAAAATAGAACTGTTTTGTAGAAAATTCGCTTTTTTATTTGATAATTCAACAATTTTGTTTATAATTTTTCCTCTCTTGATTGGAGAGTCCTTCTTAGTTAAAAATTCTACACTTTTCTAGCAAATTCATCTTTTCGGTTAAAAAATTGATAGCTTTTGGTAGAAATTAATCTTTTTTAGTTCAAAATGCAATTGTTTGGTTGAAAATTAATCTTATGGTTTAAATTGTGACTGTTATATTTTTTGTAAATAATATATCATTTCTTGAACTGCAAATTTAGGTATTTAATTTTAGTTGAGCATTAATCTTCTTGGTTGAAAATATTACTAGGTGGTTCAAATTTGAACTTATTTGTTTATTTATTGTTGATCTTATGTTTCTTTAACAGGGAATATTTATTATAGAATTTAGATTTTAATTTTATTTGTCTACTAGTCTATATCAATATTATTAAAATATTGATAAACCTTTAGGATTGTGAAAAAATGTTTCTATCTCCGCTGGGATCTGAAACCCAGGAACTTCATATTTCCGGTCCGATGTTCTTACTAACTGAGCCACGGAGAGACCAGAAAATTTTCTTGACAACCCCCTTACAAGCCGGATGACAATATCATTCTTTATACTTGCAAGATTTTTCTTTTTCCAAACACGATCAGCATCAGACTGGAAATGTGAAGGTCCTGGGATCAGATCCCAGCGGAGATAGGGACATTTTTTCACAATCTTAAAGACTTATCCATATTTTAATAATATTGATTTAGACCAGTAGACGAACAAAATTAAAATCTAAAATTAATAATAAATATTTCCTGGTCAAGAAACCTAAGATAAATAATGAAAATATGATTTTTATGTTTGTAAAAAGAAAAATCTTGCAAGTATAAAGAATGACATCGTCATGCAGCTTGTAAGGGGGTTGTGGAGAAAATGTTCTCGTTTCTAAGTAGGTCAGTTGGTAAGAGCATCAAACAGAAAATCTGAAAGTCCTGGGTTCAGATCCCAGCGGAGATAGGAACATTTTTTTCATAATCTTAAAGATTTATAAATATTTTTATTATATTGATTTAGACCAGTAGACAAACAAAATTAATATTTGAAATTAATAATAAATATTCCCTGGTCAATAAACCTAAGATAAACAATAATAATTACTTTAATTAATTTTAGATGGTAATTTTGTTTGTCTACTGGTCTAAATCAATATTATTAAAATATAGATCAATCTTTACGATTGTAAAAAAATGTCCCATCTCCGCTGGGATCTGAACCCAGAACCTTCAGATTTCCGGTCTGATGCTGATCATGTTTGGAAAAAGAAAAATCTTGCAAGTATAAAGAATGACATCGTCATCCAGTTTATAAGGGGTTTCTGAAGAAAATGTTCTTGTCTCTCCATATCTCGGTTGGTAAGAGCATCAGACCAGAAATATGAAGGTCCTGGGCTCAGATCCCAGAGGAGATAGGAACATTTTTTCACAATCTTAAAGATTCATCTATATTTTAATAATATTGATTTATACCAGTAGACAAATAAAATTAACATTTAAAACGATTTGTTTATTATTCGTTTTCTATATAAAAATTAATATCTATGTTTGAAAATTTTAATATTTCCCAAATTGGTTTTTTTATTGAACATTAATTTTTATATTGAAAATTTAATTATTTTATTTGAAGCTTTAACATTTTTGTTTGAAGTTTATCTTTTTAATTAACAATGCATTCAGACATGAATGAAATTTAATAAAAATTATTTTTGCATCCACAAAAGTGGATCATTTTGATCAGAAGTTGATAATCATATGCAACGGTTAGATAATTCAGGATTTACTGTGATCAGACAAACTTAATTTATTATTAAGGAAAGGATAATATTTGCAGACAATGCTTAAGAGAATCTATGCTGAACACTTAATTTTACTCACATCTTTTTTATTATAATTGCCATACTCATCTCGAATTTGCGACCCTTATGTCCCTTCTCTGCTGTTACTAATATTAATCTTCCTCAAAAGGTTGTCAAACTATCATCAAAAAGGGAATTAATTTGTAGACTTCCTCTGTGAGGTTGAAGAGCAGGTGAAGAGCTTTCGAGAATATAGTTTGTGATGTAGTCACGTGGTTAAACAATATACCAAGGTTGCTAAACTGCAGGACCATCAGAGTAAAATAGGGAAATTGGTATATAAAGTGAAGCATTCTTGAAAATAGTTTGTTCCTGGAGGTAATTGTATAGTCAAGTTTATAGCACACAATGCTGATCGAACAAATGCAAATTCATTCATCTACTTCCATTTTTGGTTTGATTATTTATTTTAATTAGTACACTCAGAAAACGATTTGGTTGACCCAATTACATTTTTTTATTGTTTAAACCAAAGATTTTTGCTTATTAGGTATTTGGTTGATAAAAACAAAATTTCGGGTCAAATGAAAATCTTGTTGAATCGAGCAAAATTTGTTTGATGCAACTATTTTGCTATTTTGCTCTCAGGAAATTTTTTTGTGAGTGCAAATGAGTGCGATGGCACTCATATTCCATATGTTTTCTCGAATTTTCATACATACATATCGCCTCTAAATTTGTGCCAATCCACATAAAAATCAATTCTTTTTACATGATTTATGAACCATCTTATAAGTTATTTTGATTTTTAAATAACAATATTAAAGAAGTGAAAAAGTAACTTTTTAACCCAATAAGTCCTGCCTGGACAAATTTTTAAGATTTTTTTTCAACGGCTCTATTAACTATGAAATCGCTCATAGAAAAAATCTACAATACCTATTTCCGATGTAAAATTGTCTAAACTTTTGATTTATGCAGTTAGGACTTTTAAAAAATGCATATTTAAAAAGTTATATTTGTTTTTTTAACAAAAAACCCGAATTGTCGAATAAAAAAAAAATTCATTTGTAATTTTCGGATCGAAATCGTTGGTAGATTTTTTTTATTTATTCATTAAAAGTGTCCATGCACTCTAACCATCAAAATGTAGTGGCAGGTTTTTAAATTAAACATAGCGGCATCAAATATGGCGGCTTAAATTCTACATTTTTTTATTTTTACGGTACTTTTTCTTGCACTAACAATGTTTTTATATTTGATAAAAATTAGTGCAAAATAGTTTTTTTGGGTCGCTGAATGAGAATCTGCTATCAGATTTTCAAAATTCAAGATGGCGGATCCAATATGGCTGCCAAAAATGTCAAAAAATGATTCAATTTTCATGAAAATTCGTAAAAGAGGTTTTTACGGATCACTGATTACAAGTCTGTTACCAGATGTTCAAAATTCAAAATGGTGGATCCAATATGACTGCCAAAAATTTTAAATTTTGATGAAATTATGAATTGGCAGGTTATGGGTCGCCTTTCTTAGCTTACATATATTATGTACCGTTTCAAATTTTTCAAATTTTTTTATATTTATTAATTTTTTTTATAATAAAACCTTTTTATCATCAATAATCCAAAAACAAAATTGAAAAGCAGGGTGTGCATGAATATACATCGCACATCTTACAGATTTGCTGTGTCCTTGAACTACATTTTTTGAAATTTAAACGTTTTTGTTTTCATTCTACTGTTACAGGTTCATATAATTTACTTATGTTATCCATTTCATTTCTAGGCGTGAAAATAACTGTTTTATCTGCTTAGGAATAAGGTGTTTTTTTCATTTGAAAATCTTCATGAAAATTAAACAATTTTTTGAAATTTTTGGAAGCTATATTGTATCCGCCATCTTGAATTTTGACAATCAAATAACAGATTAGTAATCAGTAATCCCAAAAACCCCTGCATACAAATTTTTATGAAAATTGAAACATTTTCGAAATTTTTGGCAACCATATTAGATCCGCCATCTTGCATTTTGAAAAGTTGATAGCAGACTCGAAATCAGCGAACCAAAAAAGCCCTTATACAAATTGTCATGAAAATTTAATAATTTTTGGAAATTTTTGGCAGCCAAATGGGAACCGCCATCTTGACTTTTAAAAACTGATAGCAGATTCATAATCAGCCACCCAAAAGAAACCCTATACTAATTTTTATCAACATTGAAGAAATTATTAATGCAGGAAAAAGTATCGTTAAATCAAAAAAAAAAAAATGAATTGAAGCCGCTATATTGGATGCTTCCATATTTAATTTTAAAAAACCTACTACTACATTTTGAAGCTTAGAGTACATGGACACTTTTAATGCAAAAATCAAAAAAATCTACCGACGATTTCGATCCGAAAATTACAAAATAAAAATTATTTTCATTAGAAAATCCCTGTTTTTTGTTAAATAAACAAATATAACTTTTCAAATATGTGTTTGTTTCTAAATTTTAACTACAGAAATCGAAAGCTCAGAGAATTTTACGTCGGAAATAGTTATTGTCGATTTTTTCTATGACAGATTTCTCAGTTAAGAGAGTTGTTGAAAAAATTCTTAAAAATTTGTCCAGTCAGAACTTAATGGGTTAAGAGGCCAATAATACTGACCAGTTTAGCTAGCCATTTTTGATCAAAATTAAAAAAACTCAGCTTTTTCAGAATTTTTCAGACCATTTTTTTTAAGATTTGTAAATTCTGTCGACAGCTATTTATAATACACAAAAATATAAACAATTTATTCCCATGACTTTTTTTGATAAAATAACTAAACGAAAATAAACATTTGAAGCCAAACAAAGCGTGATATGAAAAAAAATCAAAAAAAGAAAAATGTTAATCTTCGAAGGATCTACAAACGACACAAGCTACGAGAAACAATGAGACAAAATTTATACAACCAAAAAAGGTTCACAAATTTTTTATCAAATTTTCCTTAATACGGTGCGTAGTTTTAGTTTTATTCGTCAAAAATAACCCTAAAAAAAGAAATTACATTTTTTGGAAAGCGATACAAGTTATAATAAAAAGACAAAAGTTGTTTTTTCTTTGTTGTATTTGTTGTTTCATTAAAAAAAAATAAATATAGAATTGATAATAAATAAAAGTTATATTTAAAGGTTTCACAATCCCCGTGAAATTTAACACGTGTTTCCCATAAGAAAAAAGACGTTTGTGTACATTTTAGTTGCGAATCGTTAATATTAAGTGAATCAAATTTAAAGTCAAATAGCGACATTTTCAATAAGACAGAAACATAAGCTCTAAAAATATTGAAAATATTTTTTCCCTTCATCATAGAGAAAAAACTCCCTCTATGAGAAAGAAAAATGTATGCCTGTGAGAAAGGAAAATACTTATACAACGGGCGCAAATAAATATACCCATAGTAGGGGAGCGTTGTCCTAAGTCCGCACTGTTCGTTAATCTGGCACCCTCGTGTTTGTCAAAGATTTTGCGTGTGTCGGCTTAACCATTTCGTCGTATGGCAGGTTAGTTGACATGGACGTAATTAACGTTGAAAATTGACACTTTACTTTTCTCTGAAAAGCGTGGGCGGGGTATAAATTTTTCGTGCAAACAGAATTCCATTTTTTCCTTTTCTGTAAAGAAGCTACATGTGTGTTTCAATTCCATGTCACTCGTCTCTTGTTTTTTTAGTTTAATTGTCCTTTGACAGCACGTTGCTTGTCTCTGGTAGGTGTCTTTTTAATTTCTGTGTTTTCTCATTGACAATATTGAACATATTTTTTTAATGTAAATCGTTAAAATTTGTACACTTTTTCTCAAACTTACTAAATCTGCCTTTCTTTTGAATTTAAATGGAAAAAATTAAGTGCCGACTCACGACCAGGTTGTGCCGGCTTAGGACTACTATTTTAAAAAATAGCAAAAATCGACTCTGAATGGTATAGAATTATTGTAGATAAAGGATCGTGGTACATGACAAAATACATGAAAGTGTCATTACACCCTGTTTACCATCTGCCTTAGACAAAAACTGTTACTGTGCCGACTTAGGACACCTCTCCCCTGCATAAATCCACAATACTTCGCAGGAGTCTTATTATTAAATTCTTACTCAACAGATTTCACGTGCACGAATCAAATAACTTGATAAGAAATTAATAATTCACTCAAAGTTGAATTTTTACATGGTGGGTACCCGGGTACCTTGGGTCTTTTCGCGACGTATGTATAATTTTAAGTCGATTATTTCTGCAAAAAAATCCTAAATAAATTCTAAAAACAATATGTCCTTAGAATTGACTTAAGTAAAAACGATTCTGAGTCCCCAAGCGTAATTTTTATTTTTATTGCACGTCCATGCAAAAATGCACCATGAACCCGGCTACCCAGGTGTGCACAAAAGGGTAATTTAATTTATTTCCGAAATCTTAAAATGATAGTAGCAGAATTAGAATCTATTATGTTATTTTTCCAATACACCTGTTGGGTAGATACGACAGCGCCAACAATTTGGAACTATTGGGAGGAAATTTTAATTTCGATTCAATATTAACAAGAAATCTTATAGTAAATAATTAATTTTAGAGCTCATTTTAATACTTTGTTTAAAAATAAATTGATATTTACTGTTATTTTTCACTAATATTGCTCTAATAACTTTTGGATAACCAATAGTTCGCCTCTCAGATGGCGCTGCTATCAAGTTAAAATTGGTATTTCAAAGTTTATCTCTTAACACCTGTATAGAGTAGAAAATTCTGTTTTTATTAATAATTTCCGTTACATAATTGCCCATTTAGTTTAATGAAGGTGCTTATTATTCACGCTTTGGTCACGCATTAGGGATTTGCGTATTTATTTTGTATGAAAGATATCTTCTCTCAAAGGGGATTCTTGATCCTTGATACGGATATATAATTCATGATTAGCAAATTTTCAAAGTTTCTGGATATTTCGTATCCCTTGCAAGGTTCTTCCTCATTAATTCACTATTTGTAGTGGTGTTTGAAAGAGAAATTCTGGGTAGTACATGACCAGAGAGTTAACCAAGTACACTATAGGTTGAGTGACATGCAATCGCTTTTAGAGTGCAAGCGATAAATTGACCGATGAGTATAGATCTTTCAGAATGATGTAATCAGAGTTGATGCTAAAAAATTCTAATTTTTCACTTTCATCACTTTTCCGGAATTTCTCTGGCCGATTTTTCTTTTTGATTGAACGTTCCAAATTTCAGGACAGTCAAGAGGAATTTTAAAAGTGGTTATTCACAAATGACGTAAGTGATACGTAATATTCTTGAATTTTGAACCAAATTTTTAAGTTCTCAACTAAAAAAGATATATTTTATACCAAAAGTGGAATAGTTCAAGTGTTAGTGAACAAAACTTTTGTTATTAAAAAAAAGAAATTAACAAAATAGTTTAGGTTTTAAGAAAGAGATGAGTTTACAACGAAAACAATGAATTTTCAATAAAAAAGATAAATTCGCAATGAAAAATGCAATAGTTGATATTTCCACGCAAAAAGATTTTAATTTCTAATAAAAAAATAAAAAGTTCAATTCAATAAAATATACGAATTTTTATCAAAAGCATTTAAATTTCAACTATGAAAGATTCTTGAATCAAGACAAGAACGTGTCAACCAAGTTCTCGAATTTTTAAGCCAAAAAGAGAATTTTCTACGAAACAGTTGAATTTTCAAACTAAATATAAGAATTTTCCACATCAAATTTCAATTGTCAGCAAAACAGCTGAAATTTTAAACAAAAAGGTTAGCTTCCTGAAAAATATTAAATTTCAACGAAATAATTCAATTTTGAACCAAATAATAAAATTTTTGAAAAAGAATATAGTAGTAGACTTTCCAACCAAGAATAATTGGATTTTTAACGAAACATATGAACTTTAAACTAATTCAAAAAAATTTTAACTGAAGTCGTTATATTTTTATTTGAAAAATTAATTCTTTTAAATTTTTATTTAAAAAAAAAATAATCTTTAACCGTAAATATTAAATTTATATAAAAAAGATAAATTGTCCACAAAAAATGGTTTCTATAAATTTTTAGTTAAAAAAGTAAATTTTCAACTAAAACGATGGAAAATTAATTTTTTCATAAAAATTATAAATTTTCAATAGAATACATACATTTTTAACTAAAAGAAAATGCAACCAAAAATATAACAGATAAATTTTCAGTAACAAAAATAAATTTTCAACAAAATAAATAAAATTTTAAAGAAAGAAATTAATTTTTGACGAAAAAGATCATGTTGTAACTAAAGAGATTATTTTTCTACCGAATTTTCAGGAAAGTAGTTAAAATTTCACCGAAAACAGATAAGATCTCCACTTTAAATAACATAGATAAATTTTCTGTAAAAAAATTAATTTTGAACTAAATAAAATAATTTTTTAATAAAATAATAGTTTATTTTTTCATTAATCAGATCAATTTATAACAAAATGCAGAAACTGACAATCCGAAAAATAAATTCTCAACCAAAAAAGACATATTTTCAAATTAAAATGACGCATTTTCAAACAAAGAGTTGAGTTTGTAACCACGAAATATTTTTAAGCTAATAAAGAAAAATCTCGTTCAAAATATGATATTATCAAGCCGAAAATATGAACTATCTGCTAAAAGAAATGAATTAGCTTCTCAAAAAGGCGAGTTTATAACAAAATAAATCAATTTTAAACTAAAAAAAATGTATAGAAAAATGGTCTAGTTAAATGTTCAGTTAAAAAAATGTATTTCTGACTAAAAAAAAAACGAATTTTCAGAAAAATAGTTACATTTATACCCTTAGAATTTAATTTTATCTAAAATGGTGAATCTCCAACCAAAAAATGAAATTTCAATGGAATAATTGGATCTTCTACAAAAAAACAACAAATTTTCAAAAAAATTAATGAATTTGATATAGAAACGATAAATCTGTACTCAACAATGGAATATTCATAAGTATTTATTGAACAAAATTAAATTTCATTCAAATAAAATAAATTTAAAAAACGGGTTAATATTTAATAAAAAAGATGAATTTTCAAGACATAAGATTAAATTTCTAACAAAAATATCGATTTATCTACAACAAATAGAGTTGTTACATTTTTAGTGAGAAAACAATCTCCTGCTAAAAACAATTAATTAAAAAACAAATCTATAAATTTTCAATCAAATATTTGAATATATGGCATTTTTAATGTAATAGGTAAATTCCTAATTAGAAAAACGACTTTCAAACCAAAAAGATGACTTATTAGTGGAAAACTACAGGAATTTTCTACGAAATAGTGAAATTTTAACTCAAGAAGATTTATTTTCAACCGAGCATTGGATAATCCAATTTTCAGTTAAAAAATTCATAAGAAGAAAAAACTAAGGTGATGAATCATTAATAAGACAAATTAATTTTTCTCAAAGTTGTCCCACTTTCAACTTAGTAATTGAGTTTAAAAAAATGAATTCTCAACAAAAAACGGAAACGTTTTTAGCCAATATTTTGAATTTTTAACAAAATAATAAAATTAACCTTAACTTCAGTTTATCAAAAATTTCCTGACATTTAATAGTTCCCTGCGCTGTAGAAACCCTGTTAATTAAAGTGTCAATCGATAGTGACTTCAAGCATATTGAACCTTCATGTAATAAAAAAATGGACATTTTTTCCAATACTAGAGTCTCGACGAGATCCGGAAATAAAGAAAAACAGAAAAAAACTGGAAAAGGCGACAAATTTGTCTCAGGAATCAGAAATTAAAAGAAGTCAGGAAAAACAGGGAAAGAGCTGATAATTTGAAATCGTCTGGGGAATCGAATTCTGTACTACCATCTTTTTCTGATCAGAACTTAAACCTATAAAAAATTGTGAAAGTTTTACTCTGTCGAGGGAAAATCAAGACGTTAATATTTTTCTTTTAAATTACAGCGCGATGGAGTCAGGCATACCAGCAGACAGTCCCAATTTGGTCCTATTATTTTTCCTCGCCCAACTTTTCCTTCGAGAACTTTACAAGAGCAAGAATTTGATTCGCATCGTACCAATGGACATGACAGGATATTTTGGTAAATTATTATTATTATTATTATTATTATTATTATATTATTATTATTTATTATTATTATTGCCAAAAACAAACTTTTTGTTTTTGTATCATCCCCTAAATTCCCTACTAGTCCATTCCTAATTTACCTAATTTCCCCTGTTTTCCCTTCACTCCTTTAATTCTGATAAATTCTTCTACTTCACCTCCTCTTACGTCTCATTAATCCTTCCACTCTCCTTCCTCTCACTTCCCTTTAATTCTACTACTTTTCCCACCAGTATTTTCCCCACTTCTCCTACTTAAACACCCCTAATTTCCCTTATCCTCCTTCCCTTATCCCTACTTCCTCTTCCCTCACTTCTTTTAACTCCCTACTTCTACTTCCATCATTTCCTCTACGTCTCCTACTTTTTCATCCCTAATTTCCCTGAACATACCCATTCCTCATTTCTCCTCAATATAACTACTCCCATACCCTTAATTTCTCCTCACTTAACCAACTTTACCTCCCCTCATTTTCCTTTATTTGCCACACTTGCCCTTACTTTTCTTACTTCATAGGTGAAAAAGTTATATATAGTTTATATATAATGAAATAAGAAAATGATAGTTTTCATTGGTTTTAGAAACTTTTCTACGTAAAACAAATAAAAAATATCAGTATTTTGTCCACTATATATAAATTATATATAACTTTTTCACCTGGGTTAACAGTACTTTCCCTACTTCTTCACACCTAATGTCCTTAAACCTCTACACCTATCATTTCGCCTCACTGCATTGACTCTCCCTCTCTTTACTCACCCTCACCATTCCTACTTTACCTCCTTACACTACCCTTTACTTTCCTACTTCTCCGCCCCTGACCCGTCCCAACTACAACTACAACTACACTACAATCCTAATTCCCCTTAACCTATATTTCTCTCATTCCTGTCCATTGCACCTACTGCGACTCCCTTTGTTTACCTTAACTTCCACTACTTTATCTTCTCTCATTACCCTTTACTTCCCTACTTTCTCCCCGCTACTTTCTCTTACTATCCCTATTGATACTCCCATAATTTCTTCAGCTTCGCCTGCTTCTTTTCCTCTATTTCTCCATCCCTAATTACCCCTAACTTTTACTTCCCTCACTCTCCTCATTGCACCTTCTCTTCCTTTCTCATTTCTCCTTGTTTCCACTAGTTCAATACCCTTAATTTTCCTTCACTTAGCCTAATTTTCCTCCCTTTGTTTCTCCTCAATTTTCCTATTTCACCTCTTTTTATTTCCCTTTCCTCATTCTCCCTTACTTTCCCTACTACCATTCTCATCATTCTCCCTCAATTCCATTCCCCACATTACTGCTCTTCGGGAAGTGAAAAATTGAAAAACACATTATTAATTTTCAAGCCACTGTAGAAAAGAAACAAGATTTTTTTTGGGTCATACTAATATATATTTATGAAATGAAGCGTAGATTTTAAAGGAGCCTTTTCAAGCTATACATCACATTACGTTATTCATATTTAACTCACATTTCGTCTGAAGGATCTCCTAAAGCACATTTTAATTAAGTTTTCAAAGTATATTCCCTGCTCGTCTTTTCCCGCAATGTCTAGAAGGAAAATATTTTTCCTTAAATTCGAACGAAATAATGGCAGAACCATATCGTAGTATATTTTTGAAATAAAGGAATCTTCTTATTTTCCACTTTAGGGATCAAATTGCTTGCGAAAGTAGCAATTTTGGTCGAACAGCGGAAATAACGAGCAAGTTTAGGAAAATAGGTTTTTCTGAAAATAAGGATTTATTATACTTTTTGGATTATTTAGAAGCTTGGAGTTGTTGGTTGTGTGAAAACTGAGATGTTTAAGATTTCTCTTGACTTACTTTTTTCTCATAATGAGTTGAGCGTAAGTATGGTGACTAATTAAAAGCAGTATATACTGTGGATGCGAAGGAGAGCTTACATACGACTTTGTTTACACAATCAGCTTCATAATAATATCAAAAATTTTAATTTGAAAGAAATTGTACACGCAGTAGGAAAAAAAAATTCCGTTTAAATCAAAATTTAACCAAAAAATTCTTTAACTAGTTAGATTTTTTTTAAAGTTCATCGATTTTCGAAGCAAAAGGCTTAATTTTTAAAAATTTGTTTTTAAATCTTTTTAGATATGTAAATATCAGGAAAAAAACATAAATAAACAAAAAAATTTAATAACAATTGCGTAATAAGTATATTTTCTAACATATTTACTATTTTGACTTCTAATTTTATTGCATTTCAAGCAATTTGCAATTTGTAATTATTTTTAAGCTTATACGCAAATTTATAATTTGAGGATTATTTGACAACATATTTTTTTAATTTTAGTTTTTTAATCCAATAGTTCACAACTCATTCAATAAATAGTTGAGACAAGATTATTGTAAATAAATTAAATTAAAGATAAATTATTTCATATCTATTTGTGCGGTGAGGCTAATCAGAAAAAATGTAGTGTCTTTTCTAAAAGCACCAATTTGAAATTGTGCATTCTAAAATAATAATGAAATTCAAATTGCGAGTGAATAAAAAAAAAATGTCCATATCAGGGACAAAATCAAATTTGAAATTATTTAAATTCATTTGTTTTGCAAAAGCATTCTAAAAAAATAAAAAAACTTTTTCCTGATAAAATAATTATTAACGAGTTTAAAAATAATAATTAACAAGATAAAGAAGTTGGTTTTTCTTAAAAATTTAAATTTCTAACCAAAATTTAATAATAAAACTTGAATTTAGATAATTCAAAAATATTTTTTATGTCAAAATAATAATTAGACCTCCATTTAAACCCTCAAAATAGGTACACTTATATTTATTTTGTTTATAATTACTTTTAACTTATTTTTAACATTTATCCATTTTCGAATATTGTTTTGAAAACAAAGACACAAAAAAAGAGCATTTGAAAAAAATGTCTCTTTTCTGAATCCTAATATATATTTGCAATCAACTTTACGTACAATAGTAGAATAGGAAGAAAGCAAAAAAGTTGTTTACTGGGCAATTCTTTTGTTATTAAAAAATTTATAAGATAGTAGACCATTTGGGGAATTTTTCATGAAAAAACTTCTTTTCCAAATAATTTACATTCTGTTATATTATTCTATTATTATTTAACAGAAAAATTATATTATAATATATTATATTATATTCCTTATGAATAATTTCAGTAAAAAGATAGAACATTTATATCCTTATTTTCAGAAAAACAGTTTTTTCCATCTTATATGTATCAGAATAATTTACGAGACTTACTAGAAGGAAGATTATTGTTTACAATTAATATTTAGCTTTGCTATAAATAATCTGAATTAATAGTTAGAAAAGAGAGTTTTCAGAAACACAGTTTTTTCACCGAAAAAGTATTAAAATTTTCTATTTTTCAACGTAAATTATTTATGAAAAGGCTAAAATTTAGATTTATGCTTTTCATGTATATGAATAAGTCTAGGAAGCTACGTCGATTAATATTAGATCAAGATAAATTTTTTTCGTGAATAAACGTTGCAAAATTTTCCATTTGTATATAAACTTTGTATGCTCAGGTTGTAATTTATATTGATTACTAATATATCTGAGCTTTAGTATCCAAACAAAAATTATTTCCTTAAAATTCACATTTTTTGTGCATTTTTTTTTAACAAAATAGGGCAGGCAGTGTTCTAAAGACAAATTCCTAGCTTATCGAACTCGAGAATGTTACAAAGGTGAAATGGTTCGTGTCCGTGCTAAACTCTGAGAATGTTTTCAAAGGTTCCCAAAGTCATCACAAAATGGTATTGAGTAATTGTGAGAGACGAATATGCGTGAAAAACGTCAAGGTTATTCATTATCTCGATTAACCATATTTCAATTGTTCCTTCCATTTTCTATTGTGTGATATAGCTGACAGCAAACAATGACCATTTATTTCTTCCTGGTAATATAATGCGTACAATAAAAAAACTCCTATCATTATTTAATGCGCAAATGTATCTTGCATTAAACAAGGACATGCATTTTTAATTAAATGTTATATCTATAAAAAAGCAACAAATTAAATTCACAGACTAAATAGAATTTCATACATATCCCTTCTATCAAATCACACCATCAAACCTGCATATTTTGCGCATTAAATAAATAGAGATGCGAATTTTTAAATCTAATGTATTATCTTATAACGAAGAAATGAATCATCCTTATTTTTTATTATCTATATGACGAAGTAAACATGTAAATGTAAATTAACCTTGAGAGTGTTTACGCGAGATGCTTAACTGATATAATAAATAACCTTGAAGTTGTTTACGCAAATTTATATTTCACAATTGCGCAATATCATTTTGTAACCTCGTCATCGAGACCTCTCTAGAACATTCTAGAAACTTGACACAAGCATGAACCAATTTTTGTGTAGAACGCTATTGAAGTCGGTGAGGAGGAATTTGTATTTGGAATGTTCCCCTTGAAATCATGGATGAAAAATAAAATTTTCTAACAAATAAATCAGTTACCTCGTAAAACGGATATTCATTACTATAATTTAATGAACATAATTCCATAGAGAGCAAATCTGGGCCATCAAATATTGGGAACGTCATTACTCAAATCCTATTGTGCAAGCAAATTACGCTGGACTTCAACGAAGAGGAACTTTGCAGTATTCAAAAAGATTCCGAAGAAATAAGAGCCCTTATAAACGAGTTGCAAGAATTTATGCCACAATCAGAAGCTGACACTGGTGAGTCCTAATTGCATTTCTCACTTTATGAACATTCGACTTTTTATACTAGACCTGTCGCAATAGAGCTGCGTAATAATTAGACAGAATGAGCAACCCCTCCCTTAGTTTTCGTTGTGTCACGTGACATTAATTTTCCATATGAAAAAATAGAGGAATGTCGAGTACAAACACGACATTGAAAACGAATGAAAAGAGACATAATACAAATAAAACCGATGCGAGTTGTTGTAGCTGGATATGAATACGTTGAGTTTAAACTGCTTCAATTATGAAGTTTTTTGTTGTTCTCTTTTTCTGAAAGAGATTTATCTAGTTATTTGTTGAACAAAATTGTAGCTGCTTTTTAAAAATGTAGGTAAAAACAATGATTTATTAGTGTTATGGAACAAGTTTCCCTTTTAGGGACTGTTCTAAGTCTACGCCATGTTATTTTAAAACCATTTGCATATAATAAATAAACGGAGGGCACGCATTTAAAAAAACAAATAGTTGAATTTTTGTCCTAAAGATAAATTTTCGAACAATTGTTTTAATTCTTAAACAAAAAATTAGAACTAAAGGAAAAAACAGTTTGATTTTGAACCAAATATGTCAATTTTCAAGCAATCAAAGAATAGGAATTATCTCGGGAAATATTTAGAAAAGAGTTAAATTTTCAATACAAAAGGACAAATGTTTAACAAAACACTTATATTCTCGACAATACAATATGAATTTGAAAAAAATAATAAATTTTCAGACATAATATTGGAATTTTCAAACTACAAACATGAATTTTCTACTAATTGGTCAAATTTTTAATAAAAATAGAATAAGCTTTAACTAAAAACAGTTGCATCTTGAACAAAATGAATGTATTTTCAAACCAAGAAGGAACGAATTTTTTTAATGAAAAATACGGTTTTTTAACAAAACAGTTTAATTAAAAAAGAAAATTAGTTTTTTAACAAAATAGTTTAATTTTTAACAAAATGGAGAGATCTTCAACAAAGTTGTTGAAATTTCAACTAAAATTATGGATCCAAAAAAATTATTTAAAAAGAAGAAGTTTAATTTTCAATAAAATATTTTAAATTTAAACCAAAGCAGATTCAACATATCCATGAAAAATATCATGCTTAATGTTTGGGCAAAAAATTACCATTCAAGTAAAAAAAAATGTCAACGAAATTGTTGAATTTTTAAGCCAAACATGCAAATTTTCTGTGAAATAGTTGAATTCTCTACCTTAAAAATATAGAATGTCAATCAAAAGTCAATTTTTAAACAAATGATTGCATTTTATAGCGTAATAATAGAATTTTCAACCCCAAAAAGATAAATATATAATAAAATAATAAAATTTTCAACCAGAATTAATTCTTCAACAAAGAAAATGAATTTTTAAGAAATAAGTTGAACTTTCAGCCCAGCAGTGAAATTTTAAATCAAGAATTATTTTCTACCAAAAATGACGTAAAGTAGTACAATGTTTAATCGACTAGTTTAATTTTTAACTAAAAGAAAATTAATTTTCAACCCAGGAAAAACGAATTTTTAACTAATTATATCAATTTTAAACCAATAAAATTATTTTTCAAACAAATTAGTTGAATTTTCAACTAAAAACGATCAATTTTTACCAAAAAATGTATTGGTTCAATTTTTAGCTAAGAAATTTATTTGTCACTAAAGAAACGGATTTAATAAGAAAGATAAATTTAGAACCAAGTAGTAGAAGCTGTTTTTTTAAAAAATATAATAAAAAAATTTAAAAATATATGGGAAATAGTGAGAAATCTGTCCTCAGATGCTTTACTTGATATTTCTAAGTTAAAAATTCATTTAGTTCGCTAAAAATTTATGTATATTGTTCAAAATTCGTTTTATTTTCGGTTCAAATTAATTTTTAAACTGAAGGTTGAACTATTCCGTGTTTTATTTTGTTGAAAATTCGTCTTTTTTGTCGAAAATTACTCTTGGGAGTTGAAAAATTAACCATTTTGGCTGAAAATACAACTAACCTAGTTAAACCCTTTTATTGAAAATACATTTTTTTTGCTTAAGATTGATCATCGTAGTGAGAATTTTATTTCTCTTGTAGAAAATTGAACCATTTTCTTGGAATTTTTTTAGCTAGAGAATTATTTTTTGTAACTGCAATTGTATTTTTTGTTTAGGATTTATCATTTCAGTGAAAAATTCATCTCTTTGGCCTGAAAATTTAACAATTTGATAAAAAATGAAGCAGTTTAGTTGAAAATTATTTTTTTACATTCTCATCGTAGGACGTATTACATTTGTGTAAAATTTGACCCCCTCCCCTTTTTTGTCAAATGTTAACGTTTCTAGACTCCATTAATCCAAAAACAGGTTTTTACGAATGCGTCTGTCTGTCGGTCTGTCTGTTCGTTCGTGGATATTTTTTTTAGAACGATAACTTTCGAAAGAATTGACAGATTAATTTGTCCTTGGGTAAACTCTTTTAGTATCTTAAAATGAAGGTCTATTTCATTAGCCAGTTATTGTCGATAAAAATTCAAAAAGTGAGCACATATTAAATATTTTTGAGACCAATTTTTTTCAGATTGAACAATTTTATGTATTGACTTTTTTCGATAAAACCAAAATTTGCCAGAGTTAAAGCATTTACATAATTCATAAAAACACACGAAATTAAACATTTCAAGCCAAATAATGTATGATATGAAAAAAAGTCAAAAAAAGCAATATGTTGCTTTTTGAATGCCCTACAAGATTATCATAACCACTTTTTAAAATTTTTTTGAAAAATCAAAAATGAAACAAACAAAAAATTATCTTTTAGTAAAAAATCTTTTATTTATTAAAAAACTAACTAATTTCTTTTGAAATTCGATATATCTTGACTTGAAATTTCAGAACTTTAAAGCATTTCCACATTAAATTCAATATTCTATCAAAACTAATATTAAGACCAAGAATTTCCTACCTTATTTTCATGAAAAATTACCTTACTTCTCCTATTTTTAAAATATACAAAAATACTCTTGATTTATTAGCGAAATAGATGGAAAAAATTGGTTATATAATTTATGGACGTCCCCTTTACAAGTGCCTGGATACTTCGTAAGGGACTTGATGGATTTGATAAATATAAATGAATATTGATGAATATTGACGAATATTGATGTAGCACATGACAGAGGCTCTTACGACAGAATACAGTGAGGTAACCATTAATAAAAAAATATTTCTTTATAGAAAGACCCGTTGCTCTTCAAGAGGCAGCCAGTCGTGTCAATCGCAGTAATGGAAACCGGAAGGCCTACCGATGGGAAAATAGATCCAGAGATCCATCTTATATTGGCGGCACCTTCAGCTTTTTGTGCTGCACTGCTCGACCCAACTACGTTTAAGGGGGTAAACTTTCCTCCGTTTCACATTATTAAAAAGGTCTATAACGAAACTCGGTTATAAGTCCCTCCTTAGAGAATTAATTACAAAGGCGGCCATTTAACGAGGCTTAAGGGAACGATATGCAACGGAAACAAAATACTTTTACTTTCCCTCTAACTGGCACAAAAAGCAGTCTGTGATGCGGCGTTCTCAAACCAAAAATTAGATTAAACTATCTGTAGAATGTATTTTTTAATTGATTTTATTTTTGTAGGGTTGGGAACTTTCTCAAAACTGATTCTACAGTCGAAAACTAGGGATGGACAAAAAGATTATTTTGTGAAAAATTGTTTTTTATTTAGTTGAATTGAGCGTATAAAAGACCAGGTCAATAATAATGGAATGGTTGAAAGATTAAAATACTGTTCATTCCTGCCAATATCTGCGTAAATACATATTAAATGTAGATTAGGGGCCATCCAGAAATTACGTAACAGCTCTTTTGGGATCAGGGGGTGGGGGTTAAATCGATAATGTTGGATTCTTTTTCCATAATTCTGTAAAAAAGGATCCACAAAAACTAGGGTTTTCTTCAAAATTCTTGAAATTACTACTAAACGCTAAACTATGAAACATTCATTATCTTTATCGGGTATGGGTAAGAGATTTGAAAGTATTTTGACGTATTTCATAATTTTTCTAAATATTTTAAAGAATTTTCAAGGAATTTCAAAGGCTTTACGGAAATGTTATAATATTTCAATAAAATTTTACATAATTAAGTTACGAGAATTGAGAGATTTCAAAGTGCTTTAAAGATTTTAGTTTTTAAAAACTTTAAATTATTTGAAAATATTCCAAGGAATTTTAGTTTTTCCTAAAGTACAAGGGTTCCGAGGGGGGGGGGGTTAAAGCTTGAAAGAAAGCGTGACTTCATATGTGATCGCTCCCTTTAGAACATTTGAAAGAATAAAATTAATTTTTTTTTTATATTTTAAAATACCTTAAATTATTTGAAGATTCCAAGAAATTTTAGAAGAGGTATTTCAAAGGGTTTCGAAAATTTGAAGAGATATTTAAATATTTCAAGGATTTTACCAAACTTAAAAGAATAAAATCATAATTTTTTCGAATATTTGAGATACTTTGAAATTTAAAAAAAAATCCCAAGGATGGTGAAACGACTCTCAAACATTTGAAGGCATTTCCGAAAATTTTACAAAATTTAAAAGATTAAAATTGCAAGTTTTTGTTAAATATTTGGAAGTACCTTAAATTTTTTGAAAGGATTAAAAAAAATTTAAGAAGATTTACAAGATTAAGAAAGATTTAAAAGGATTTTAAAACCTGAAAAAAAGATATTTTAATTAATTTTTCAGAATCTCAAAGGATTTCATAGAACTTGAAATATTACAAGAAATATCAATAAATATTATTAGATTTAATGCACTTTTACGGAATTTCAAGGTTGCTTTAAAATTCGAATACAAATTTAAAGAATTAATGGACTGTTCGATTCTTTCACGATTATTTTGTAAAAAAGATCCACAAAACAAGGATTTTCTTCCAAATTGTTCAAATTACTACTAAACGCTAAATTATGATTTCTTAATATTTTAAAGGATTTTCAAGGAATTTCGCAGGATTTACGGAAATTTTATAATATTTTAATAAAATTTTACATAATTTTAATTAATTTAATCATTTGAAAATATTCTAAGGAATTTTAGTTTTTCAAAAGTGCTAGGGTTCCGGGGGAGGGAGGGGAGGTAAAAATCTTGAAAAACTTCATGTGTGAATGCTCCCTTTAGAGATTTTAAAAGATTAAAATTATTTTTTTTTTGAATATTTCGAAATTATTTGAAAAGATTCCAAGAAATTTTAGAAAATTGTCAACATTTCCAAACATTTTATACGATTTTTAAAAATTTCATAGGATTTCAGTCATTTTAAAGGATTTGAAAGGGACTTGTAAACAATTTTCAAGACATTAAATAATATTTTTAAAAAATTGCATATAATTTATTTGCCAGAATTGAGGTATTTCAAAGGGTTTCGAATATTTGAAGAGATATTTAAATATTTCAAGGATTTTAGCAAATAAAAAAAATTATTTTTTTCGAATGTTCCCAAGAATGATGAAATGACTCTCAAATATTTTAAGGAATTTCCAAAAATTTTACAAAATTTAAAAGATTAAAATCTTAAGTTTTTGTTAAATATTTGGAAGTACCTTACATTTTTTAAAAAGATTCGAAAAAATTTAAAATTTACAAGATTTACAAAGATTTAAAAGTATTTTAAAACCTGACAAAAAGATATTTTAATTAATTTTTCAGAATCTCAAAGGATTTTGTGGAACTTTAAATATTATAAGAAATATCAATAAATATCATTATATTTAATTAAATTTTACGGGATTTCAGGGTTGTTTTATAATTCAAATACAAATTTAAAGGATTAATGTACAAGAATTGAGGGTCTTAAAAGATTGAAAGATATTTTTAAATCTTCTAAGAAACTAGAAGAGAATTAGAAAAAAAATTTGAACGTTTTGAAGCATTTTTGGGCATTTTAATCAAATATTTTAGAGAATTTTGAAGAATTCTAAATGATTTCGAAGATTTAAAGAATTTTTCAATAAATATATGAAGGTATTTTCAAAGATCTTTAATAATACGAAAGATTAAAAAAAATGTAAGAGATTTTAAAGAATTTGAAAGATTTTAAAATGTTTTAATTTCTAGGGTTATTTATAATTCATATTTTTAATCTATATTTGCAATTTATATTTAATTTTTTTTTGCATTTTTCTTTATTTTGGAAGGTTTCCAATATAGCCAAATATTCCAAAGGATTTATTAGAAATTTCAACATATTTCACGGGATTTTATCAGATTTTCCAAGGACTTAAATAAATTTAAAGCATTCAAAAAACGCTCAATAGGGTATTTTGATTAATTTTCGAGTATATCAAAAGACTTTATATAACTTCAAATACTTTAACGGATTTCAAACAATATTCTCAGGAATTAGGAAATTTCATGGGATTTCAATAGATTTCATAATATTTTAATAAAATTTATAAGAACATCTTTTACACAAAATTAGGGATTTAAATAAATTTTTAAATATTCTAAGAAATTTTACCAGATTTCAATAATTTAAAGGGATCTAAAATTATTTTTAATATTTAAGGGTTTCTAAAAGATCCCAAGGAATTTTCAAAAACTTTCAAGGGATTTCAAATGTTTAGAAATATTATAGGGTATTTTAAAATAATTCAAAGAAAGTTTCAAGAGATTAAAAATTTTCAAAAAATTAAATTAAAAGTAATATTATCGTATTTTATTAAATTTGACGGGATTTTATAATATTTCAATCAAAGTTTATAGAACTTATTCACAAAAATTAAGGAATTCCAATGGTTTTCAAATATTTGAAGAGGTTTTCAAATATTTCAAGGTATATGTTTCCAAAAATGTCAAAAAATTAAGATTTTTTGATATTTTCAGAAAATATCCATCAAATCAAAATTTTTTTACCATTTTTAAAATTCCTACCTTCTACGAAATTATACAAATTTTTTGACTTTATCGCCCTTGCCTTTCAAAAAATATAAAAAATTGTATGAACAATATTAAGTAATTGAAGCTATGTGCTACTAATTAAAAAAGTGTGTAGAACATTATGTTTCTTTAAACATATTTTCCTACTGAAAATATTTAGAAAAATTACGTTAAATTTTGGATAGGGGGAGGGGCTTTGTTACCAATTGCTGCATGTCAGAAGAAACGGGTAAAAGATTGGAAAAAAATGTGTTGCGTAATTTATGGATGGCCCCTTATCGAACACTCTGTTTATTAACCGATTTTAAAAAACAGACCCTCGGACAAGAATCTACGTTTTCTCGGAAACTTGAAATTTACATTAAAAACACTATTCTCTCGGGCCACGAACGTAGATACATAAAATATGAATTTACAACGAAAGCACCATATGATATATGGCTCTAGCGACGCCAGTTTAATTATTAATCATACTTTTGAACTGCTAGATAGTTTCTATATTTAGTTTTTCATTTCCCTTCTTTACATCCCACTTGGCACATTGAAGAACAACAAACTAAGAAACTACCTACAAAGATTTTTTAATAAAAAGTTTATATAACTGTGATATAGATGTGTAGAATTGTATTATACATGGTAATGTTTTACAAAAATATTTTAATAAGTTTTGAACAAATTGATTCCAGTCTTCTTTAATGGTGGGGCTGAACCAAGTTTAAGTGAAAGCTTCGAGTAAACAAAATTATTTATTGTTTATGACAATTTGGCATTTTATGGACATTTTAAGATTAAAAAGAAAAAAATTGTTTTTGAAAAAAGTAGATTTTTGCATTAAAAAGATAGTCAATTTTTGATCCCATATATGGCCCCGCAAAAGTACTGGGTATAAGACAAATCAGTGGGCCAATTAAACAAATAAATATTGACTAAAAGTTGCACTGCAGCGTTTTAAAATTATTTGTGCACTTATTTTTCCTGCCCAAAAATATTATTATAGAAGAAACTTATGGGCCGAAAATAAGACCCGTCTCAACCTTGACAACATTTCCCTACTTATAAGTTTTAACGTTTAAAAGTCCAATTATTGACAATAGTACAAAAAGGTTTTACTTTATTTGTTTCTAAATTTTCAAAAGTCCCACTTAGTTTTAAAATTAATTTTAAGCAGGTCTTTTTTAGGTTAAAATTATTTTACTCTAGTAGTTTTTTTAAAAGTACTTTAGAGTAAAGTAAAGTTGAAAACGTTACAAGTCCTAACTAAGTCTCATTTTTGTTTAAAATTTCTACAAGGGCTAATGGAATTAAATTTCGGAAAAGTACTGCTGACACAGGACTAAAGTACGAAGTGATTTCAAAATATATTTTGCTGCACCAGGACTTTTTTTGGAAAATTACCACAAACGTCCTATGTTTTCTGTAGGACTTTTTAAGACAAATTTCTGGAAAATAAGTACTTTAAGGGACACAAATCACATTAGGACTTGTAAAAACGCAGGAAAAAATGTAATGAAATTCATCTGGTACTTTTGTTCCAGAAATCATTTAGTACTTTTAAAATTTTTTAAAAATTAAGTGGGAAGTTTTTTCTTAAAAAAGTTCTAGCGAAACGGGGTATTTTTTTTACTTTTTTTGTTGTTAGTCCTATTTCAGCAGCACTTTTTTAAATATAAGTCGTATAAACACTTGCTAAAATCTCTAACAAAGTAATAACAGACAATTAATTAAGAATTATATAGGAAATTTGCGGGACTTTAGCACTGATTTAGCAGTGCTTTTTTTAAAAAAACTTTCAAAAAACTACTTTTCTCAACAACAATAAAATTGCAATTATCTAGTACTTTTGTCCCAAAAATTATTTGAATGTTATCAAAAATTAAAAATAATGAAGCTTGACTTTCATGGTACTTTGTTCCAAAAAATATCCTGTTAAAAATACAATAAAAATAAAAGCACTTTTAAAAATTTGGAAAAAATGAAACTTTTATAGCATATTTGTCAAGGAAATGGAAATTTTCTAACTTTCGTATCTATTTGAACTTTTAAAGAATTATCAGAATTGCTTTAACGGGATTTTACCCGGGATCCTTACGAGATTTCAATAGGATTTTTTAAACTAAGGTTTAGTTACCAGGAAATAAAGAAATTTTCATAATATTATATCGTAAATATTGGTTAAAATTTTATTAAATAATTTGTTTACTAAATGCATTTGTCTCTGAGCCTATGAACATAAATAAATATAATCACAGGGCTTTTTTCTGAAAAAACTCAGTTTTTATATTTAATTTCTAAGAAATGAAGAAATTATGATAAAATTGTGCAGTCAATATTGGTTAAACTGTTTTATTAAATGTGGTTGTCTGTCAGCCTAATAATATTATAAGATAAAATTTAAATCAACAAAATAGCGTTTTCTGCAAAAATTAGGTTTGTTTAAGAATTTTTACACAAACACTCAATCAACAGAAAAATTACTTTAAAAAAAAATTTAACTAACATTTAACATATGTATACAAAATTTCCTAATCAAGTATTGATTTTTCTCACACATAGTTCTTCAGCTGGTCTTTATCCGGAATCCCAGTATAACATTTTCTTTAAATATAAAAATCGACTTTTTTCCAAAAGCACCTAACCGATTATTTAGATTTTCATTTCAAAATGTCCGCGAGATACCATATTACCATAAACAATAAAAAATCCAATTTACTTAAAACTTTGATTTAATGTTAGTTCTACGTGACTGTGCTTTAGTTAGAAACTTATGAAGACGTATTTTCTATTTTCGTATTTTCTACAATTATTTACACTCTATACATATTTTATCGAAAGAGATATATTGTGTGTAGTAGATTATGGGACCATTAAATAAAACAAAGCAGGAACATAATCTCCTTGTGGTTAGAAACGTAAAAATATATTCTGTGCTTGAATAGAAAAAGAAAAATAGGACAAAATATAGTATATATAGCGATGTTTTTCCTTCACAATTTTATTTCATATTTTACTAATGGCTATTACCGTAAACAAAAATAGGAAAATAATTCGAGAAGAAATTCCGCTGACTAAGCCTGAGCTATAAATGATGAATTCTGGCTATTCCGAACAAACCGATTTTGCCCTCACGCATTCCAATTTTCTTTAATATTCTTTGACCTCTTTTGGCCTGAGAAATCATCGGCTTAGGGATCTCCGGCATTCTTTCCCGAACAAAATATATATTATTCCCCGTAGCTGAGAAGGAAAAACTAATAATACATTATATTCTGAAGACTTTGTTCATTTTTATCATTTATTTTCTAAATTAAGATATTTTATATTGCTTCCTTAGATACAATGTGCTGAGTGGGAATATCAAATTCTGTGGTTCAAATTTCTATTCACAATTCAAAGAAGCAGAAAAAAGTAACTGCAAAATAGATTTTCTAATCAAATCGAACATACTTTGAATAATAACTCACCTTTTCTTTTTTTTTTAATATTATCAATATTATTATTTGGTATTTTTTCCGAGTAAAAAAAAGTGCCAATGGAATCCTATTTGGATTTTTATTTCGGTGATAGATCAAGAAGCTTACACAATTCTATGTAGGCTTAATTTTTTCAGTAGTTTCGTCCCAATTTAAGGATTGGGCATCAAACAATTTCAAAAAACGTTTTTCAGAACATTTTCGAAATTTTCACAATATTTACATTTATAAATTATCCTTACGAAATAGGACTAAACCTAATAAAATTCCTCTTTAATTTTTTGGAATCGACATAATTGCAAAATAATGTTCTTAAAAGTTTCAAAATTGTCCTGCCATGGAAAATTATTGCTGGGACAAAAGAAATAGAAAACTTAAATTTTTCCTAATTTTTACATTTTGGGATATGAGTACTTTTCCCCCAAATGTCTATAACCAAAAAAATCAAACTGTTCTAGTGCTTTTGTCTTAAAAATCTGTTAAGAATTCTAGAAATTACCAAAAAATTTGTTTATTTTTTTCCTAAAAATAAATTAGGACTACTGAAAAAAGTGGGACTAATTTAGTACTTTTGTCCTGAAAAATAATTAGGTATTGTAAAAATCTTCAAAGGAATTAATAACAGGTGAGAATTTTCTAGTAATTTTGTCACCAATATGAATTAGAAATTCTGAAAACTAATCAGAACTTTTATCCCAAAAACAATTATGTCTTATAGAAATTTGAGACTTGGTACTTTTTTCTAAAAGCGAATTAAGAATTCTAAAGGGTTTTTTTTAAATCATTTGGAAATTTTCCAGTAATTTTGTTTCTGAATTTAATTAGGGACTAAACAATTTTCAAAAAGTCTAAAAAATATGTATGACTTTTCTGGTATGTTTGTATTCAAATTTTATACGGACTTCTAGAAATTAAAAAAAAAATAAGTGGAATTATTTAAGTACCTTTGTCCCAGAAATGATTTAGGGCTTATCACAATTTCAGAAATAATTCTAGTATTTCTAGTAATTCTTCTAGTACGTTTATCTTCAAAATGAGTAATAACTTTTGGAAACTTCAAACAATTAATTAGAACTATTTTAATAATTTGATCCCATAAATTAATGAGGACTTTTTTTAGTGATTTTGCCCTAGAAATTAATTTGGGCTTGGAAGAATGTCAAAAAGAATACAAAATAAGTGTGAATTTTTTAGTTCTTTTAACCAAATAATGAGTAAAGACTTTGGGAAACTGCAAACAATTAAGTTGGACTATTTTAGTACTTTTCACTAAAAAATAAACTAGAAATTGTAAAAAATTCAAAACATTAAGTCGTTCTATTTTATTCCTTTTAACCTAGTAAGGAATAAGAGCTCGTAAAAATTAAAAAATTTAAAATTAAGTGATAATATTTTAGTATTTTCTTATTTGGGGTTTTACTGAGATTTCATTGGCATTTTTTTAATTGTATCAAAAAGTAATTATCAGCTTTCCGTTGGAAACAAAACTGAACATATTTTTACATAAAACCATGGACCAGAAATCATAAATAGTAAGTGACATAGAGAAATAGCTATTGTCGAATTTAATTTTCATCCATCAATCTTAAATGGGTCCAAGTGCTTATTTATTAATTTCATTGCAGTCATTATTTCATCAATTTTACTAGACGCGTCAAATTTTTATGTAAATAACTAGAACCAAGAAAATATAGTCAATACTTCGTGATATGCACATTTGCATCCGTGGTTAGTTAGACTAGGGTGGTCCAATTTTTTGAAATTTTCATGTTTGTCTTCCCCAAAATTTGTTTGAATCTACCATGAAAATGCGTATTTTACATTGTTGACAAAAATTATATTTACGTTTTCCGTAATCAGAAACAATTTGCACTAAATAAGTCGCTAAAAATAATTTTTAGCCCAAAAAACTCGCAAAACCCAATTTTCACTTACAGGAGTTTTCATGACCCCTTAAATTATTTTTTTCTATTTATTCTATGGCGATATATTGGTATTCAAAAAAATTTGGAAGGGAATAAGCATACAAAGTATAAAATAAAAATTTCCATTGTATTTACGGACCACCCTATTGTAGACTCACTCAGCAAAATTCAAATTCTGGAATCAATCACGAATTTATTGATTCAAAATGAAATTAATGAGATTACATCTTCAAGGTGACTGAGAAATAAATAATTTCAGATACGACTGTTTGCTGTGTGAGTAAGGTGTAGTAAGTATTAGGGTGCCTCAAAAAAGTGCGATTATGAATTTTGCAAACGCTATCCCTTAAATTTCTTCCTTTCGGTGAAGAAATACTGTAATAAATTTTATTTATTTTTTAAACAATTCTTTCGTTGTTTCGCGAAGCCGTTTAATGCCTCAGAATAAATTTCTTTTAGTTAACAAAATGTCAAAATAAAAATGTAAGGATACAAAATTATTAAAGAATAATTTCTCGCTTCTATTAAAAAAACGATAATTTCATTACTTTTTAGAAATGCTAAACATTTTCATATTTAAATTTGTAATTAATTTTGGAAATAAAAACTTAAAAAATTCTTTTTCTGACCTAAAACTGCCTGTCGGAAGATTTAAACAAAATTTCTTAAAATAAAATAAAATTGATGGAAATATTTTTCATCAAAAGGATGAAATTTATGATTTTGCAAAATTAAAAAAAGGATTTTTTTGGGAACTCTAGTAAAGATACTATTAAAGTGTAGATTATAATCGTATGTAAAGTACACGATACCTAGTCATACGTTTTAAGATCCGATCCCTTGTTGGGCAATATAATTAAGACTAGATTATTATTTTTAATTATAGTAAAACTTTAAAGATTGTATAATGAATAAAATTTGTTTGTCTCCGATTGTAGATAAATTAACAAATTCAAAAATACGAACAATATTCTTTAAAGTTAATAGTTTCACGCAAAATAATGATTTAATTTAATATTCGGTTTATGCAATGTCGTTTGCGGGTACAATGCGATTGAAAATGTGCTATTGATTCCATTTCTGACAAAGCTTCACGCGGCGACTCTTATACCAATTTGAATGTGAGCGAAATTGGAAAAAAAGTAAATTTCGTATAGAGGTTGTAATTAGAAGTAGTTTGGAAAACTTAATTAAACAGTGTTATAAATAAAAAGTTACCTAGTTACATGTAGTCAGCATATTGCACGTTTGGGATTTACTCAAGCAAAGTGAGGGTCAGAGCAGCATCAGTGGTGAACATCTAGAACATAATAAAAATCGACCAAAATGTCAATTTACTCTTCTTTCATTAGGAAATTTCACTAGATAGTGGATAGTGATTACAGGGAAATATTAAAATACTGATTTATTGTATAAACAACGATATTTATTTGTGTACCGAAAATTATAAAAGAAATTATGCAAATAGAATGCAGGTTTTGTTGACACTGTTATCGACGTTGACAGTTCATTATATTTTGTTAGACAATTGTTAGAGAATTTATTATTATTGAAACTGTAAATATAATAATATATATGCGGAAAATGGCGTTGATTATTTTACCTCTTTTATTATCTTTTAGCAATGTTTAAAATTATTATTTGCTAGCAAGATTACAAGTATGGTTGCATATAAAGACAATTTAATGCGCGAGATAAAAGATGTTATAGAGTATTTACAGAGTGACAGCATTTTTACAAAATACATATCGAAAAAATGTTGCTATAGATTTCTAGTGGAAATACAAGGCAAAATATTTGCATAAAAATTTAATTATTGTTGCATTAAAAAACAAAAAATTTAATTTTATGTGCTTAAGTGCATAATATATATAAGTGCGGAGTAAATAAAAGAATTTTCAATTTATAATCATTTGTACGTATTTTACTATAACTATTATAATTTATTATTATGTATCAAAAATGTTAAATTTTATAATTTCGGAAATGGGATATGGCTCTATTTTTTCACACGATAGAAAGAATGGTTGCCATTTGTGAAAATATGATATAATTGTATTTTTAGTTTTTACACTATGAAAAGAAATGTTACTGGAAATGGGATATGGTTGTGTTATTACTTTTCATACAATGAATAGAAAGGCTACTGAAAAATGGGTAGGTCCGCGTTTCCACTCATATCTACCCTTTTTCTATTACTGAAAATGTAAAATTGTGGTTTTTTCACGTTTCACATAATGAAAAGAAAGGTGACTGGAAATGGGATATGTTTATATTTGATTTATTTTTAGAAAGTCTATAAGGTTAATTAGCTTTAGTCAATTTTCACCAAAAAAAAAGAAAGGTTACTGGAAGAGAGACACAGGTGCATAAGACGTCTGGAACAGGGGTAGAGCTGTGATTCCACTAACGTGTATCCTTTTTCTTTACATTAATTTAATATGGTTGTATTTTCACTTTTTACATAATAAAAAAAAGGTTACTGAAAAGTGCGCAATGAAAATAAATGTTACAGAAAATGGAATATGGTTGTATTTTTACTATTCACATACTGAAAAGAAAGTCTACTGAAAAGGGGTTAAGGTAATCTTACTTAACCTTATCTACGTTTTGCAACTTAAACCATTAACGACCAAAGCTATCAATTTTATAACATGAGTTTGACCGTAAAATTTATGTGTATAACAAAACAATAAATAGATAAAAAGTACTGTTCTCTATGTTTTTGGGTGAGCTAAATTCGAATGCGTGGCCAAAATTTGAATATTTTGACTTAAAAATTAAATATGGCGGTTTTTGCATACAAAAATAGTGAAAAAAGGTTGATTTTTTATTTCTATAATTTTTTTCAGACATAAAATGCGTTAATATCTTGAATTTTCTTCAACCGTCGGTGTACAAAATTCTTAAACTTTAACAGAAAATTTTTATATATGTACTTTTTCTCCCAAAATGGCGGACAAAATGCAAAAATGTCCCAATAACTGTTTTTTTCCATCATTGTTATTTTTCTCGAAAACTTCAAAGTTTATACAAAAGATCCATGCATTAAAAATGTCTTGAAATTAACCAAAGAACACTATGAAATTTTTTAAAGATTTTTTAGACAAATTTTTTATATTTAAAAAAATCAAAAATTTTAATTTGCAAAAAAAATCTGGAAAAATTCAAGAATATTCTTTGACTAATTCTAAGACATTTTTTTTGTTTGGAAAATTTGTACCAGAGCCAATAGTTTTTGGGAAATAAATTAATAAAAAAGTAAATTTCCAAAACCTAAAAACGGCTGAAAAGAATTCGCATGAAGAAAATTTTTTTTGCAAGTTTCAAATTTTTTGATTTTTTGAAAAGTCAAAAATTATTTCTAAAAAATCTGTAAAAATTTCATAATGTTTTATGGTTAATGTCAAGACATTTTTAATTCATGAAACTTCTTTTTAAACTTTGAAGTTTTTGAGAAAAATAACGATGATGGAAAAAAACAGTTTTCGTGCACCGTCGATTTAAGAAATTTGAAGATATTAACGCGTTTTATGTGTGAAAAAATATTATAAAAATAAAAAATCAAACATTTCTCACTATTTTTGTATGCAAAAACCGCTATATTTGATTTTAAAGTAAAAATATTCGAATTTTGACCACAATTTCGAATTTAGCTCACCCAAAAACATAAGGAACAGTACTCTTGATCTATTTATTGTTTTTCAACTGAATTTTTTTTTGTAGATTTTTGATTGTTAGAAATTTAACAATTTTGATGAAAATTAATTTTTTTTTGATAAAAATTCTTCTTTTTGTGATTAAAATTAAAATATGTGGTTAGAAATGAAATTTTGGATTCAAAAACTGTATTTTTGTTCTAAAACATGTATCTGTTTTACAAAAAAATCATTTTTTTAAATTAAAAATTTAACCATTTGGTGATGATTTTTTGTTCTTTTTATATTTAATTTTTCATGTTTAAAAACTTCTTTCATTTGTGCAAAATTAAATTTTTTTGTTTTAAAATACAACTTTTTGTTTAAAAATGAATCTGTTTTAGTTGAAGATTAAACCTTTTTGTTCAAAATTCTCTTTTTTGTCTGTTTCAAAATAAATTTTTTTGACCTAAAATTTACAAATTCCATTTTTTCTTAAACAATGATTTTTATAGTTGAAAATTTGTGTTTTTGATAGAAAATTAATCTTTACGGTTGAAAATTTATCTTTTTGATTTAAGATTTATCTCTTTTAGTTAAAGTCTGATCATTTTATCTAAACATTTATCACATTGGTTAAGAAACAGAAAAAGCAACAATGTTCCATTTTTGGTTTAAATCAAGATTTTTAATTTGATAATTGTTATATTCTGAAGAAAATTCATATCCTCGGCTCGAAAATTTAACAGTTTTGTAAAAAAAAGTTATTCTTTCTAGGTTTTGAATAGAGTTATTTATTGAAAATTAACTTTTTTGTTGAAAATTTCAGGTTCATTTGAAAAATCTCTTCTTTTAGTTGAGATTTCAGAATTTTACATAGAATATTTTTTAGAGGCCAGCATTTTATTTTTTTGTTTGTTTTAATTTTAGAATTCAAAATTTTAGTTGAAAATTCTTCCCTTTGATCGAAAATGCATTATTTTTAACGTCGTTTTTGAGAAACGACGATTTTCAGTGTTTTTTAAAATTTAACTCGTTCTAAACCCGAGAGTTTTCAATATTTTGTCTTCAAACTTTACACAATAATTTATTAGACTATTATGAGACTGTTAGGGAAATCAAAATTATTATTAAATTGTATAAAAAAAAGTTAATAATTTTTTTCTTAATAGTTTCATAAATATCGTTTGAATATTTTCAATCGCAAAGTCT
>JAAAKG020137550.1:0-12874 GCA_010014905.2 Druon quercuslanigerum
TTATCGTGGTTTAAAGCCAGCAGTGATTTTTAATAGTGCTTGCATCAATCGATCTCATAATTTCCGACGGTAGTGTAACTAGAGGAAAATGTAGGATTTTTATTCCCTATCATTAAGAGAACGAACGTTTCTTCATTCTTTTTTATTTCCTAATTGTTGATAATAAAAAGGCACCAGTAAAAAAAGATAATCAATATAAAAGAAAATATTCTGGCATAGTCGGTTAAAAAGAAAATTTTTGCTAACCAACTCTAAAAATGAAATGTCCTGATTTCTCTGCTTTTTTATATTTTGCTCACGAAAAAGCATCAGTATGATAAAGTAAATTTCATTTTGTACGGATATGTACCTGTCAAAATCTTCAACATGAATTATCCCGGAAGAAAATCGTATTAATAAAAAAGCTATCAGCCTAGTCGTTTAAAAAATAAACTTTCTCATTTGTCTTATTTTTCAATCTCTAATATCAAAAGAATCTCTAAATTTCAAGATTTTTAAATTGAGAAATCTTTGAAGACAATCAGTCTAAAAGCAAAGATTCCAACATAGTAGACTAAAAAAAAAATTTTCCAATTTTCCTAATTTTGGGTCCCCTGTTAAAAAATAATTACACTAAGTTATAGAAAATTTTATTTTTTAATTCACATCTGCATTTCAAGTCGTTTAGTTTTAACTACCCCTAAAAAATATTAGCCTAAAAGTAAAGTTTCCAGCATGGTGGTCTAAAAAACCAAGTTTTCGTTTTTTTATATTTTTTACCCACTGATATAGAAACAATATTTTTTATGCAAAACTGATTGCTTTTTAGATATTGGTCCAAGTCACACAAATGTTGAAGTTATTAACATTTTGTTTCTAAACTCATTTAAATATAAATTTTATAAAATTCTTAAGAAAATCAGAATAGATTTTTAAATATTTTATGTGTGTCAAAAACTGATGTGGAAGATTTAAAAGAATATATACATATATTTTACAAAATATAAGGAAAAATTCGAGTTTTTTTTTAAAAGATACTTAGGACCTCTAGACGTTTTTTAAAGAGATAAAAAAAACATTTGATGAATTTTCGAAAGTTCTTCCAAGTTTAAAAAAATTTTTAATCCAATTAAAACGTATGAAATTCTTAAAAATATTTTTATATTTTTTAAATTTGCCGGAGAATTCTAAGAAAATTGGGAATATTCACTGAAAATCTTTTGAAATTCTTTAAAAGCTTCTAAATTTAGGGTTTACATTTTTTTTGAAAAATCTGCACTTTTCTAAATCTTAAACAGATTTTAATTCGTTTTCATTCTCTCCAAATCTTCTAAGTATTTTTATAATTCACTAGTTTTTAAAAAATGTTTAATCTTACCAAATCGATATATTTACCATAACTTTACAATCTTCTACTCTTTTTCGAAGGGAATATATTGAAATGTTTTGAGATCTTTATGAATTTTCTCTTTAGGTTAATTATTTAAAAGAAAAAATTATCAAAAAATTTCAAATAAACCTTAAGAAAATTGTTTTTAAATTTTTAAAACATCTAATGTTTGAAATTTATTTAAAATTTTCATCGTTTTTTTTTAATTCTGCAAAATTAAAAAAACTGTATTAAAATCTTTTAGATTCTTCTTTAAAATTTTTAGACATTCTTTGAAATGTTTTAAAATGTTTTAAAATATTCTCTTAAAATTATTTATTTATAAAAAAAGGATATTTATTTTTCCTAGGAACCTAAATTTTTTTCATGTAAAATTTTACTTTAAAGTCTGTTACGGTCGTCTTCAAAATTTTATTGAATAATTTAAAATATTTTGTAATCTTTTCCAATTTTCATTTAAAATTTGTTAAGAAATAATCATTGGTACACACTTTGAAATCTTCAAAACTTAAAATTATTATTTTGAAATTAAAACTAAAACAATAAAGAAGGACCCAGAAATCTTGAAAAAAATATAACCTTAAAATTGTTAACAATAATTAAGAAACTAAATTAATCATAAGTTTTTTCCAGAATTTAATTTCTCTTCTCTCTTTGAAAATATAAAAAATTTAGAAAATTTTAGATTGTTAATAAAATTTTAAGAGCAGAATTATTTACCAATATTAAACAGTCGTTTACCATTTAAATCTTCTCTTCTATCAATAATTTTTAGAAAAATATAGAAATAAATTTTATGATGAAGATAAATTATTTATTTGGAAATATTAATAACAAGACCTTTAATTTGAGCCATCTTTGAAGATAAACGATCTTAAAGAAAATATTTCAGCATTGGCATTTAAAAAATGAAATTTCTACATCTTTATTATTTTCTATTCTTTAATAATAAAAGAAAAATCAAAATAAAATAAAATTTCTCATTTTTTAGGCTTATTACCTTAAATTTGATTTTTTTTTAATGTTGATTATCTAGTCCCACACTTCAATTTCAAACTGCAATATGAAAATCTAACGCAATTTCCATCCGCATTGAACAATTTCGCAAAACCGGAAAAAAAATAAAAAAAATAAAAAAAAAACCATCTCCGAAAAAAATCGTACTAAAAAAAAAGTTTCCAGCATAGTCATCTAAAAAATAAAATTTCCTAATTTTTTTTATTTTTTCATTTTTGATTATTGAAAAAAATCATTATCTTGCAGGACAATTTAAAAGATTAAGAATTTATTTCGAAGAATTCCATACATTATCCATTAAACATAGTAAAGAGATTTCATGAACATTAAATAAAAACGAAAAAATTTAATTAAGTTTTAAGTTTGAAGGTCTTTTCTTTCATAAAATTAAGATTTTATGTAGGAAACTTTGTTTTCAGAAGGTATGTCGTGAATTGGTTTTCAGGGACGTGTAAAACTTTTTTACGATGCTCAGGTGACGAAGGAACTACTATCTTAAATTTATGAGGATGTGAGTTATCAATTGAAGGTATAAATTTAAGGGTCAAGATTAACTGGAAACTTTTTTATCTCGTTTATCTCATTTTTTTTGTTATTTTAGCTTTACTTATATATTTATATTAAATTTTAACTTATAAAACAGCTAAAGTTATAAAGTGTTTTGATTTTGACTAAATTTCATTAGCAATATCAACTTTAATGAAGTTAAATCTGATGAAAAATGATTTGAACACATTTTTTTAATTCTTCGCAATATCAGCAATAAATTGTTTATTTTGCAATTTATGCACGCTAGAATGTTTTTCTGTGGATATTAGGGACGTTGATCATTTCAATTTTAGAAGGCTATCAAGGAAAGCTTTTCCCGTGGTTTCTAGTTAAAAAGAAACTTTCTAAAGCGGATGTTTACTCTGACACTTTCATTAGTGGCTTAATGCGTTCGAGTTCAACTTGATTTTCCGGTTTTACGAAATTGTTCAATGCGGATGGAAATTGCGTTAGATTTTCATATTGCAGTTTGAAATTGAAGTGTGGAACTAGATAATCAACATTTTTGCCATAAAAGCGGATTTTGAAAAAAAAAAATTCTTAACAAATCAAATACACATTTTGTCATAAACTATTGCAGAACCCAAACTATTCCTTTCTGATAAATAATAAACATGTCTCTATAGTTTGACTGACAGTCGTATAGTTTTGAAGAAAAGGGATTCAAGCAAAGGGTTGATAAATTATGCTGAAAAGTCTATCAGATTTTATTTCATGATGAGCTTTTTTTTAAACGATTGGTGGAAAAGGAATGTAGAAATAAGCAATCGAAGAATTAAGAATACGGGCTTTTAAAATCCCGCCGATAGTCACTGAACACTATGAATGCGCCGTGAACGTTTTTCGTAGCACCGCGCACCTTTCTCGTTTTTATTTTCTCGAAGGTAATTTGTATAGTTTCAAAATAAGTTTTTTTCGTTGACGAAAACTTTTAGCTTTTTATTTTCTGAAAGTTTCGGGTTACGTTAATTTTGTTTTCAGAAAATAGCTTATTTAAAAAAAAGCAATTAGATTTTAAGCTTTATGAATTTGAAAAAATTTTAGGTTACGTTAGCGCTTTTAATTAAAAATTGGTATTTTCAAAGAAAAATCATAATAATTTGAACAAGATTCAGAATCTTTAAACCATTCTCGATATACTTATTGTGAATTACAAAAATTAAATTTTAAAGAAGATTACAAACTTTGAGCCGTTTCAGGTCCTGTTAGCGTTGATCTTTTTTTTTGACCAAGCTAATGATGCAATAATTATTTGATTTAAATTAATTAATAATTAATTGCTTTTCTCAGCAGAACGGCTTTAGAGAGGTGAAAGGAAAAAAGTGTATGAAGAAGGTTAGTTTTAAACGCAATGGTATGTCTGCACGAAGCTTCTTGATCTACTTCGCCAGTTTTACACTTCAGTAGTAAATGTCGACTATGGTCAGACCAAATTAAATGGTATCCTTAGAGTACAAAGTGATTTATTTTCCAACATTTTCCTCTAATATAAGGTAGAATTGTGAGTTCCAAATAATATATATATATATATATATATAAATTAATTACGTTAACGTATAAATTACAAATAAATTATACATTGTTTTTTTAACGTTTGTAATTACTTGTGGCAGGCCTGAGGGCCTGAGACTTATTGCCTACAAATATCATCCGTTGAAAGTTAATTATTTTCGTTAAAAAGTCTATTTTTATATTTTTATTTAAAATTCATTCTTTTGGCTCATATTTCTACTATTTGGTTAACGATTTAAAAATTTAAAAAAAAAATTTAAAAAATGAAATAATTACATTCTGCATTGAAAATTCATCTGTTTTCATTAAAAATTTAACTACTGAATTTTTCATCGTGAAATTATATTCTTTGTCTGAAAATTTTACTATTTAGTTGCAAGGTCAACTTATTTGTTAAACGTTCCTTTAATTGCCGGAAGAGTGAATTATTTTGATAAAAATTAGTTATTTTTAGTTGAAAATTACATTCGTACATGCAGATTGATCCAATCTATTTTTATTTATTAATTTTTCAGTTTGTATGTATGAAAATTCAACTAATTTGTTAACCATTCATTCTATTAGTTTAAGATCTTATTTCTTGGTAGATAATTAAGATATTTTTGTTCAAATATTATTTTTTTGAAAATGAAATTTCTAAAATACAAATTAAGCTATACCATTTTCGGTTAATTTTAATCGTTTTCATTTTATTAGTGAAAAGTTTATTATCTTTAGCGTTTAAGAGTCTAAAATATTTTCTAAACTACTCAAATTTTTTCTAACATTTTGTTGAATCCTGTAAGTTACTTTTTCGAAATATCTTGAATCCTACAAAATATTTCATAATTTTCTTAAGAAACGTAGAAATATTATATTTATATGACCTTCGAGCAAACAAACAAAAAAATTAAAAAATAAATAGTTGCTTGAAATTTTTTTTATTCCAAATAATTTTTTCTGCAACTTATAATTTTCTGAATTTTTTTTTTTGACTGAAAAACCTTTTTGATGGAAAAGTGGACTATTTTCTTGTGAAATTAAAATGTTCGAGTTAAAATTAAATTTTTTAAGCTGAAATTCAACTACTTTATTAAAAATGTGTGGATTTCAAACAAAAAACATTTTAAAGTTAATTATGAACCATTATATTTTTTTTGAGAATTCATCTTTTTTTTAATTTAAACAGTTATTTTAAAAATTAAACTGTTTTGTAAAAAAATTACTAGTTCGGTTGAAGATAAATCATTTTAGTTTATAATTCCTCCCCGGGGTTTTAAAATATGAACATTTTGTTCCAAATTTGTCTTGTTGTAAAGGAAATTAATTTTTTTGTAGAAAATTATTCTTTTTTGAAAATATAAAACTTTTTCGTCAAAAATACAACTGATTGAAAATGATCGCTTTTGGTTGAAGATTCAACTCTTTTTTTGAGAATTTGTATTTTTTTGATAAATTAAAATGTTTTTTTATTTAAAATAAACTGTTTACATTTCTTGATTTGGTAATTAATGTTTTCCATTTATGCAACTTCACAATATTTGCTTTCTTATCTTGATCATTTACAACATGCTTTAATCTTAAGAAATGTTTAATTAGTTATTACTCATTTATTATTAGTTATAATATTCTTAATTTAGTCTAAAATTTTAATTGGAAACTTTTAATGGGACGAGTTATATGCATAATATTTAACAGGACCCATTGGTGTATTTTTAAATTAAAGTTTATGAGCACGTCATGTATTCCCAAACGACATAAAGCCGAAGAGAAATTGTTCCTAGATGCTCTTACATAATTACTCGAAATGACCATCCATTTTTGTTTGATGGTAATGAATGTACCCAGAGGTAAAACTAAGTTTTTTGTAATTAAATTCTCACACGGAATTCAGGATAATTTCATTATAATTTAAAAATTATTATTCGTGAAAAAATATCCGGAAAATAATACAAAATTTAAAGGAATTTCTCCAAGCGGAAAATGTATAAAGGAAGCAAAATAAAAAAAAACTTTATAAAAAAACCCTTTATTGAAGAATACTTCATAAGTCTCTAATATGAGTTTAAAATGAACAACTTTTAAAAAAATGAGAGCAACTTTTTACTACATTTTCTGCAGTAAATTTCTTTTGTGAAAAGCAAAATAAGAGAAGTTTTTCCTATTTTTAATTGCGAGCTTAAGTGGTATTTTCTCGCCCTTTTAGAATATAAAGGAGAGAATTTTTTTAATTTAATTGCCACTCACCCTGGTCCAAATAGCTGTGTATAAGAAATGAATTACGTCGACGAGACTGTTCACAAATGTTATAAGAATCCAGGGCAATAACAAAAGTCTTCGATCCTGAAACAAGAATGATTAAATAAAGACCAGGAAATACTGGTTTCTGGAATTTAATCTTCCTAACATTAAAAATATAAACAATTTAAAAACCTATTATTAATAGAATTTTTGAATATTAAGTTTGAAACATTTTTGAAACAATAATTCATAATTCACACTTTATATTTAATAGCAATTAAATGTTTAAAAATACATATCAAACGATTTTAAATTCAAAATGTTTTAATTAAAAACTGTTTTGGATTAGGTACAATTTGGAATAAGGTCAATATTTTAAATGGAATAAAAAGGAATATAACTTTCATTATTTTAAAATGAAAGCGTTCAAAAAGCTATCTAAACTTTGTAGCTCTCAAAAACTAAAAATTTCAGATTGATATTTTGAAAATAGGACAATTTCGAAGCAATAAAAATTAAATATTTTTAGGATAGAAGATAAAAAATTTGTAACTTTTGGATTTAAATAATTTGCAATCAGAATTAATTAAAAATTTAAAACTTGAAATGGAAAACTAAATTGAATGTTTTAAAGTCAAAATTTTTAAAAGTTTAGAATATTATAAAAATAAAAATGTTTAGAAAGTTTGTCTTTAAAACATTAAATTTAAGTTTCAAGTTAAAATTGTAGATGATGATAATCTAAAAATTGACGAAATGTTGCAATTTTGGAAGATTTCCTTGTGAAAATTTCGGGATATGTTTGATATTTAAATTTAAAACTATAACAATGTGAAATTTCAAATTTAAAAACTTCAAAAATTTTAAAAATTAAGATTTTAAAATTAAAGTTATTGAAACAAAGAATCTTTAGCTACAAAGTCACGTACATTAAATTGTTTTAGAATTGCGCATTCAGAACTATAATTTTCTATAGAAATTACAAAAATTTTAAAAATTATAAATATACTATTAATAAGTAAATCATGTAGTGTCATGTACAATTGAGAGTTAAAAATTGAAGAATTCTTAATATTTTGAACGTTTAATGTACTTCCCCTCGCCTATTTCCTCCGATGTCATCTACTTCTCATTCTCTAATTTCCCCATACTTCCCCTTCTCTCATTTCTCTTTGCTTAACCTCTTTTCCCCTACTTTCCATCCTCTCATTTCCCCTGTTTCCCCCTACTACCCCATACGATTGCCTCTCATTTCCGTCTTGTAATTTCCCCTTATTTTCCTTCAACTTCTCTACTTTTACTCTACTTTGCATACTTCCTTTCCCCATTTACAGTTATTTTTCCTAATTTCTATTTTCTCATTTCCCCTACTTTCTCCTAACCTTTATCTTGATATCTCTCCTCATATACCTTCATTCCCCCTACTTCTCTCCATCCACCTTATGTTTCTTTCCTCATTTCCTCTAATTCTACCTACTACCCCTCCCCTTATTTCACCTACTTCTCCTGCAAATTTTTTTTAATTTCCCTTCATTTATCCTATTTACCCTCTCTTCATTTGCACACAGCTACTTCCCTAATTTCCTTTCACTTCCCCTACTTCCCCTAACATCCTATACTTAACCTCCCTAATTTCTTCTCACTTCTTCTCACGTTCCTTACTATCCATCTACTAATTTTTCCTCACTTTCTTTATCTTTCCTCTACAATTTTGCCCTTAGTTACCCTACTTTTTTAATACTCATCTTGCCCTATTTCATTCCATTTCACCTGCATTGCCTTGCCTTATACACTTATCCCTACTTCACCCATCGCCCCAATTTTTCTTTTTTCATTTCGCCTAATTCTATACACTAGCTCTCCCCACATTTCACCTAACTCCCCTTGAAAGTTCCTTTCATTACCATTTATTTTCTATACTTTCCCTCTCTTTATTTTCCTAATTTTCCTTTTTTAACTTCTCTGTACGCCCTACTTCCCCTACCAACACTTCTCCTCACTTTCTCTACTCACCCCTTATTTTCCCTTGCCTCAAATACTGACTTCTCATTTCTTCTATTACCCCCTTCTACCTCATAACTTGTTCTTTCAGTCCCTTTATTTCCTCTTACTGTTTCTAGTTTTCTTTCCTCCATTGCGTCTCATTTTACGAAAGTCCCATGCGCTCTCTTCCCAATACTTCCCCTCCCTTTCAGTCCGCTTATTTCTACCATCTCCTCTAATTTTCATCCTCTTATATCCCCTGATTCTTCCTACAACCCCTCCTAGTTTTTTCTTATTTCCTTAATTTCCTCTCAGCTATTTTTTCTATTTCCCCTACTCTAGTTTCCCTTTAATTGTTCAATTTCCATTTATTTCTTCTTCTACTTTCCCTATCCTCATCATTTCTTTTCACTTTCTTTCATATCTCCACATTTTATTTATTAGCGTGCATTTCTCCTACTAAACCACCCCTCATTCTCTCTTACTATTCTTTTTCCCGCTCGCCTATTTACTCCGATGTCATCTACTTCTCATTCCCTAATTTTCCCATACTTTCCCTTCTCTTATTTCTCTTTACTTAAGCTCTTTCCCCCTACTCCTCTTAGTTCCCCTGTCTCCCCCTGGTTTCCCCTAATACCCCGCATAATTTCACATCATTTTCCTCTTGTAATTTCCCCTTATTTTCCTTCAACTTCTCTACTTTTACTCTACTTCGCATACTTCCTTTTCCTATTTCCACTTATTTTTCTTACTTTATATTTTCTCATTTCCTCTACTTTCTTCTAACCTTTATCTTAATATCTCTTCTCATATACTTTCATTTACCCTACTTCTCTCCATCCAGCTTATGTTTCTTCCCTCATTTCCTCTAAATCTACCTGCTACCCCTCCCCTTATTTCACCTATTTCTCCTAGCAATTTGTTTTAGTTTTCCTTCATTTATCCTATTTTCCCTCTCTTCATTTTCATACTGTTCCTTTCCTAATTTCCTTTCACTTCCCCTACTTCCCCTCACCTCCCTAATTTCTTCTCACTTCTTCTCACGTTCCCTAATATCACTCTACGCATTTTTCTTCACTTTCTTTATCTTTCCTCAGTTTTCTACTTATTTTTTTTCTACTTATTTATTATCCCTCATTTCCCTCAGTTATCTTACTTTTCCCATACTCATCTTCCCTTACTTCTTCTAATATCTCCTTTTCCATCCCATTTCAGATGATTTGTCTCGCCTTATTCCCCTATCCCTACTTCATCTTTCCCCCTTCCAAGTTTCTTTCATATTCCCTTATTCCCTATACTTTCCCTCTCTTTATTTTCCTAATTTTCCTTCTCTAATTTCTCTTTACGCCTTACTTCCCCTACCCACATTTCTCCCACCTTCCTCTACTCACCCCTTATTTTCTCTCGTCTCAAATACTCACTTCTCATTTCTTCTATTACCCCCTTCTACCTCATAATTTCTTCTTTTAGTCCCGCTTATTTCTACCATCTCCTCTACTTTTCATCCCCTTATATGTCCTGATTTTTCCTACAAACCCTCCCAATTTTTCCTTATTTCCTTAATTTCCGTTCAGCCATTTTTTCTAATTCCCCTACTCTATTTTCCCTTTAATTATTCAATTTCCACTTATTTCTTCTTCTACTTTCCCTATCCTCATCTTAGTGCATTTTCCCTGATTTGCCTTTCATCATTTCCCTTAATTCTCTCTACTTCTCCTTCCCTAATTTCACGTAATTCCCTTCCAAAATTTTCCTCTTTTCCCCTATTGTCCTCTCTCCTCATATCCCTACTTTCTCTTCTCTAAATTCCCCTTACTTGTCTTACTTTCTCTCTCATAGTTTTCCCTAACTTACCCTCAGTACCCATCTTTGGAAAAAATACATAGCATCAACGGCTGGACGAACATACAGAAAAATGTAACAATTCCAAAGTTTATTAAAAAATTAAAGGATTCTAAAATTAAAATCTTGAAACCAAGTGCCAAATTGAGAACTTTGAAATCTATATCTAATTTATAATAATAATTTTAAAACAAATAATTTTCATAGAAAAGATATAAAAAAATGATAAATAAATATTATTAATATTTTACTCTATTCTTATGTTTCTTTTTCTTTTCACGTTCATTTTGGCTGAACTAGATTCTTGTCTGAGATGCTTCACAAAGAAAAGAGTGTTAACGGACATAAAGTGAACTCCTGAGATGATTTCTAAAAACATCACGTACATTCCTCCAAGCCTTTTACTCGGAAATTGTTTTTTCCTCCAAGATTCGTAAATAAGAAAGAATAAAATTTAATATTAAAGGGGTAAATTACAATACTTGTAAGTTAGAAGATAAAAATTTCGGATCAGATTCTGTCATTAATTTAAGGGCTTGTAAGGGCATTTCTCGGTATAAATGTCAATTTAGCTTCCTCGTGTAATATTTTTGCGAATATTTATTGAATCATCTTAAAATTTCTTAAATTTTTTATTTTTAAAAACGTTGACCAATATCAAACCAGAGGTATAGAATATTTTATTATTATTTCATATAGATTTTTAGTTTATCGAAAGCAAACAGAAGAGAATTCTAAGTGTAAATTTGTTCCTTTAATTTTTTTCTTGAACAAAATTTAAATATTTCTAATTTTAAAAGTTAAAAATTTAATTATTCCAAAAAATGGCATTTAAAATTTTATTATTCTATATTATACGCTATAATTCTTTATTTCCAAATATCAAAAACTGAAGCCTTTTCAGTTGTAGATCTTTAAAATTGAACTATTAAAAAACCATTTTAAATTACGTACCATTAAAATATAAATTCTTGAATTAAAGTAATCTTTTCTGTAAGAAAATTCATCACGCTTGGCTGAAAATTACCTGCTTTCTAAAAATTTCCTAATTTTGGCTTCAAGATTCAAGTGTTCGTTTAAATTTTAAAATTTGTTTGTTTGAAAATTATTCGAAAAATTAAATTATGCGATTGAAATCTATTTTGGTATATATTTAATCTTTTCTGAATTAAAATTTAACGGTTTGGTATAAAAATCATCTTTTTAGTTAGGGAATTCAGCAATTTGATTAAAAATTGCCTTTTCAGGTTGAAAATTCTATTCGTTTGGTAGACAATTGTACTATTTCGTTGAAAATTCATATTTGCGGGTTAGGAATTCAAATTTCCGGTTGTTGATTTGTTTTGCAAATTCAAGTCTTTCATTGCAAATTCATCTCTCTGGAAAGAAAATTAATCTTCTCTGATAGAAAAGTTCTTGGTTGGAAATTTATGTTTGTGGGTTGAAAATTTAAGTGTCTTCTAAAAAATTTGTCCTTTGGCTTGAAGATTTAACGTTTTTTTGAAGAATGCAACTATTTGTGATTGAAGATTAGTATTTTTTAATTTAAAATTTAAATAATTGGTATAAAGTTTATCTTTATAGGTTGAACATTCAATTATTTTATTAAAAATTCATTTTTTTGTTTGAAAATTCTTGATTTTACTTTAAATATAACTACTTATTTTGTGGCTAAAAATTAATCTTTTGCAGTTGAATATTCAATTATTTGCTTTAAAAATCGTTTTCTGTAATGAAAACTCTATTGCTTTGGTAGAAATTTCCACTACTTGATTAAAAGTGAATTTTTAGGTTGAAAATGCATATTTCTGGGTTAAAAATTGAACTGTTCGGTTCATTTATTTGTTTAAAAATGCAACTATTATTTGTTAATGTTTCATATTTTTTCTCTAAAATTTTGATCGTTTGGTTAACAATTTATTTTTTGGGTCAAAAAATATTTGCCAAATTCAATATTTAATTATTATTTTTGTGACTAAAAATTGTTATTTTGTAGTAGAAAATTAAATTTGTTAGTAGAAAAATCGTCAATTTTATTAAAAATGCTATTTTTTTGGTGGAAAATTTCACTATTTGGTTAAAAATAAAACTTCTGGTTGAAAAATGTGTCTTTCATGGTTGAAAATTTAATTCTCTCATACAAAATGCGTCTTTTTGGCATGAGGATTCATTTTTTTTAATAAAAATATTTGTGATTAAAGTTAATATTTTCGTTTGGAAATTCATTTAATTGAAAATTCATCTTTGCAGGTTGAAAATTTAACTATTTTGTTAAAAATTCCTTTCTTTTTAAATTTCTTTGTTCTGTCCAAACTAAAAACTATTTATTTTTTGGTTAAAAATTAATTGTTTGTAGTTAAAAATTTAATTGTTTCGTTGTGA
>JAAAKG020137551.1:0-12874 GCA_010014905.2 Druon quercuslanigerum
TTTGTGAAATTCGGAATTATAATTCAGGAATTTTTTAGTTCGGGAATTTTATTTTTTGGGATTTTATTTTGCCGGATCTTTATCTATTAAAAATACAATTATCAAATATATTTAAATTTTTTTTTAAGTTTCTAAACTTATGTTTTGAATTAAAATAACAATTTTTGAAAAAAATGTCATTCAAAAATATATTTTTTTTCAATTATTGTTATTTTAAATTCAAACAGTAATTTTATAAACATTTAAAATAATTTTGTTGCTGATAAAAATGTTTGATTATTGTATTTATGATGCATAAATAACATTTCTAAACAAATTATTGTTTAAATTCGGAAATTAAATTCAGGATTTTGAAATCTTCCTTTCCTGATTAATAAAATTCCAAAAATAATATGGAAGAATTATAAAATGTCCCAACTCAACAATTAAAACTTTTTTTTTTTAATTTCATTAACCTATAAAAAATACAATAAACAAATATATTGACGAAAGAAAAAAATATTTTTAACGTTTTTTAAAATTATTGCATGAATTTTTAATAAAAATTGTTGAACAATAATTTCATCCAGAAATATATTTTTTTCCATTATTGTCATTTTAAATTCAAACAATAATTTTAGAATAAAAAGAATTGATCATTGTATTTTTAATAAAAAAATTATATCTATAAAAAAATTAATTTGTTAAATTCGGAATTATAATTCAGAAACTTTTCAGTTCGAGAATTTTATTATTCAGAAATTTTGTTATTCGCTATTTTCTTTTTTCGGAAAGTTTAATCGTCTCTTGCTGAATAATAAAATTACCGAAAGAAAATTGCCGGACTAAAAATCCTGAATCTAAAAAATTTAAACATTTTTCTATAAATTTAATTTATCTATTGAAAAAAACAATTGTTGAATATATTTTTGGAAAAAAAATATTTTTAAAGTTTCTAAACTTATGTTTTCAATTAAAATAACATTATTTGAAAAAAAATCATCCAAAAATATATTTTTTTTATTTATTGTCATTTTAAATTCAAACAGTAATTTTATAAACATTAAAAATAATTTTTTTGTTGATAAAAATGTTTGATTATTGTATTTACGATGTATAAATAACATTTATAAACAAATTAATTGTTTAAATTCGGAATTTTTCATTTCGAGAATTTTTTAATTTGGGAATTTCACAATCTCGTGAATTTTATTTCTTAGGATTTTGCAATCGTCTTTTTCTGATTATTAAAATTCCAAAAATAAAATGGCAGAAATATTTAATATCCAAATTACAAAACCCCACATCTCAACAATTAAAACTTTTTTTTTAAATTTAATTTACCTATTAAAAATACAATAAAGAAATATATTTATAAAAAGAAAAAATATTTGTAATACTTCTAAAACTATTGCATGAATTTTAAATAACAATTGTTAAAGAAAATTTTCATTCCGAAGTATATATTTTTAAATTATTCTCATTTTTAATTCAAAAAATAATTTTAGAATAAAAACACTTGATTATTGTATTTTAATACATCATTAATATTTATAAAAAAATTAATTGGTTAAATTCGGAATTATAATTCAGGAATTTCTTAGTTCGGGAATTTTATCATTCGCAATTTTGTTTTAAAACAAAATTAAAACATTTTTTTTTAAAATTTGATTTATCTATTAAAAAAAAAACAATTATCAAATACATTTATGAAAGAAAATATTTTTTAAGTTTCTAAAATTAGTTTGTAAATTAAAAATAACAATTATTGAAAAAAATTTTATCCAAAAAAATATATTTTTTTCAATTATTGTCATTTTAAATTCAAACAATAATTTGTTAAACCCTAAAAATGATTTTTTTCTTGATAAAAATGTTTGATTATTGTATTTTTAATATATAAATGTCATTTATAAAAAAAATAATTGTTTCAATTCGAAATTATAATTCAGGAGATTTCTAGTCCGCGAATTTTGTTATTCGGGAATTTCTCGATTCTGGAATTTTATTTTTCTGAAATTTTATTATTTGAAAATTTAATTTTTAATTTTCGAGAATTGTCCAATGTCGGGAATTTTATTTTTTGGGATTTTTCAGTCATCCCTTCCTGAATACTAAAATCCCCAAATAATAAAATTCCCGAATTTAAACAATTAACAAAATAGTTTTCAAGCAACATTTTTCTTCCAGAAATATATTTTTTAAATTATTTTTATACCAAATTCAAACAGTAATAGAAAAAAAACTTTGATCATTAAAAAAAATTTTCTTCGATAAAAATATTTGACTAATGTATTTTAATAAAAAAAATTATTGTTTAAATTCGAGAATTTTATCATTGCGGAAATTTCATTTCCGGGAATTTTATTTTTCGGGATTTTTCAGTCGTCCTAAAAAAAGTGTTTATTAAATAAAATCCTACAAAAATGAAAAATACTTAAATCAATAATCAAAAAACTTAAATTAAAAAAATTACAACCTAAAATTTTTTACGTAATTTTTCAAATATCCAAAACCAAAAAAAAATGATTTTCTCTCGACTTACCTGATTTAATAATTTTTAAAATTCCGAACCACCAATCCGTCAAAAATCACAATTTTTAAAATTATTCACTTCTTACATGAAAAGCTCACTTCTCTAAGTTCACTAAATGCCATTCATTGCACTTCCGAAAAAACGATCGTCCCAAAAAAAATTGTCTTCAGTCGAATCAAATTTCTTTTTTTAGTGGGAATGAAAAAAAGAATGATTTTCACTTGAGTAAGTCAGATTGCCTGCAGTAGAGGCGTATTTAATTTTTAAATTACTTTTCACAAAGCCCGGATCAAATTTTATCCCGATTAGTTTGTAGGCGGAAAAAAATTAATGGCAGGAGGTACTTCCGATTTCCGAACCCAAGCAACCTTTTCAAAGCATCTGACGGACGAGACGTTTTCGCGTGTTTCGTATTTCGGCTGTTCCGCGGTGTAATGCGCGCGCAATACTTTTGGCGCAGGCGCATCAACGCATTAGGTATTTCAAAATGTGACGTCAACTGACAAGATGTCTACACACTGAGGGCCAAACAATAATGCCAAATGCACGTGAAGAAACTTTATTTTAATAATAACTTGACAAAAAAATGATTTTTCACCATAAATGTGCCCAAATATTATTTCTTAATTTTTAAAAGCTACTCAATTGCGTAATAAAATTGATAATTTTCAAGTAATAATCTTTGGTATTATGAAAATATATTAATAATGATAAAAATATATTATAAATATACAATATATAATCAAAAATAAATATTAAAATACAGACATCATACAAGCTAACGTCACATCTTAAAATAACTAATTTGTTATTTTCTGCAGTGCGCATGCGCATCGCGCGCTTATTTAAATAATTAAATGTACAAGGAAATTATTTGCAACAAATAATACTTGTGAAATTGTGAAAACTACTTCTTTGATAATAAAATAGAGTTATAGAGTAAAATATAAAATAATAATTTGATTTTACTTGTGAAAAATAAAGAATCGATTTTAAATTTAAAGGAATATCAAACAAAAATTAATCAATTTAAATAAGCGCGCCAAGGATAACCAACTCGATAGTCGACGCCACGCGTGCGCAATACAAACAGATTAGGTAATTAGCATTTGGTGGGGGAAAATCCAAGATGTCTTCAAGCCGAGGGCCAAACAATAATACCAGTTGCATGAGACAAAACATTATTTTTTCAATAACTTAGAAAAAACTATTTTTCTCTGTAAATGCGTACTTAGACATTATTCTTTATTTTATGAAAGCCATTCAATTAAATGATAAAATCTATTTACAAAAAGTGTAATGATTTTATTTCTTAATTAAATATCTTTTTCAAAATGAATAGGAATATCCAAATACACTTAGGCAATATCTTTGCTTATGCTGACAAATCGGGATGAATAAAAAATCCCGAAAAATAAATTTCCCGAACAGATTATGATATCGAATTAAAAAATTGACGAATAATATAATTCCTAAACAGTTTATAATATTACCGAATTGCAAAATTCTCGAAACATAAATTTCCCGCAAGTTTAAAATATTTCCGAGTTTGAAAATTACCGAATTTGAAAATTTCTGGCGTAAAATTGCCGAATTACGAAATAACCCAATTCGAAAATTCCCTAATTATAAAATTGCCGAATTTAAATAATTAAAACAAAATTTATCAATAGTATTTAGTGATTAAAAATACAATAATGAAATAGTTTTATAAAAAATATATTTTTATATTTAAAAAAATTTTTTTCATTTTTAAGTTTACCCGTTTTTTTTAAATTTAAAATAACAATTATTAGAAACACATTTTATACAAAATATATTTTTTCAATCACTGTTATTTTAAATTCAAACAATAATTTCCAAAACTTTAAACACTAAACATAATTTTTGTTGTAAAAATATTTTATTATTGCATTGTTAATTAATGAAGAATATTAATAAAAAAAATTTTTTTAAATTTTTAATTTGGGAATTTTATTATTCGAGAATTTCATTATTTGGCAATTTGTCAATATTGGGAATTTTAGTTCACGGGATTTTTCGTTCGTCACAAAATTTGTTTCCATTGTGGTTATTTTAAATTCAACAAATAATTTTAGAAACTGTAAGCATTAAAAATATTTCCAACTAATTTTTAAATAAATGTATTTCTAACATTCAATATAATATATATGAATATTTGCATGATTTCATGTAAAAATTTTCATTGGAAAAAACAATAATACTAATACCAAAAAAATTCGGCTATTTGTAACAAAATTTCGGTGTAGACACGGCCCTTTAAATAAAAATTGTTGTTCTTCAAAACCTTTATTAATGAAATATAAATTCATCTTTTCAATGGAAAGAAAATGTGCTATTATTTTTAAAATATACGCATTGTTATATTTTTATAACCTTACATCACAAATTACGTAATTTCTAATGATCATGTACAATTTACAATAATGATCTATTTTAATTTCAACAATTGTTAATCATACCCGGTTTGAATCGCGCGCCAACGGCAACTAATGAGAGTCGCTGCGCCGGGCAAGCGCAGTAGCCCAATGTGCCAAAGGTTGGGATCACTGCTTGATAGCATGTGGAGAGCCATGTGCGCACATGTGCTTGTGATCCGCTCCGAATTTGATCACAACAAACGACAAAAACATAAAAAATATATCGCTATGAGATCGGTTTAAATTACTTTTTACAAAATGCATTCTCGCCTAATATTCCGTGCGTTATCATCGAATACTGCGAAAAATGTGAGAAAAAGTATTCACACAACTGCTGGCTACAAAGTGCCGGATGTTTGGCAGCCGAATAAGAAAGGAGGAACTTACAATCGAGAGATGGACGAGAAAAAAAGCCCCGAAGAAGAGGAATGGGAGAAGCAGAGTCTTGGGGAGAAAATTAAACAAGAATGGAGCATGATCAAAAAAGAATGTGTCAAATTCAAGGAGGAGTGGAAGGAATACTTGAAGGGTCCTGTTACCTGCTTCAGAAAGGGAGAAATTGATGTTATTTGGAGGTTTACTGAAGATAAAGAATGTCTCAACGATTGGATTGTGAGCACTGACAGTGATAATAATGAAGGATATACTATTGCAAAGTAAGTTTGTTGTTTTGTCAAAGTTTTGTTTCAGTTCGTGTTACTTTATTTTGAGGTTAGACTCTTGTGTAACTGAACTGAATTATTGAAATCTTTGCGAAATATAAAAAATCTTTGTGAAATCTTGGAAATAATTTAAATATTTGTGAAATAGTTCAGAAATCTTTGAACTTTTTGCGAAATGTTAAAATTATTTTGTAATATTTATAAAATTACTCAAGTCTTTGGAAAATCATTGATGTCTTTGTAAAATCTTTGAAATCTATACGAAATATTTGGTAATATTTTTCAAAATGATTAAGATCTTTGTGAAATCTTTGCGAAATATTATTTAAATATTTTCGAAATCTCTGGGAATACATTGAAATTATCCGAAAAGATTTTAAATATTTTTAAAATAGTGGAATTTTTGCGAAATAATTGAATTCTATTGTAAAATATTTTAACTCTTTGTTCAAGATTCAACTGTTTTATAGAAATTTCAACAATTTCTTTGTAATTTCGTTTTCTTTTTGATTAAAAAATCTCTTATTAGTTTTTTGGGTAGAAATATTATCTTTTTTTTTTGTTTTTTTGTTATTGTTTGGAGATTCAACTACTTTTTGAAAATTTGTTTCTTTTGGTTGAAGTCAACTGTTTTTTATTTAAAATGAAAATAGTTTTTCCAAAAATTATCAATTATAACATTTTATGTTGAAAATTAATTATTTTGGTTGAAAGTGTAACTTGCAATTTTGATATAAAAATTCATCTTTATAATATCAAAATGCCACTGCTTGGTTGAATATTCAACTGATTTGTTACAATTTAAAAATAATTATGAGATCTTATGAAACGTTTTGAAATCTTTAAAATATTTTTTTTATTCAAATTTAAAAAAATGTTTTGAAATATTTCTGAAATCCTTGGAAAAATTATGAAGTCTTCCACATCTGTGAAATCTATTAAAATCTTTAAAATATTTGTAAAAACTTCTGAATTTTTATGTTTTAATCTTTGAATCTTTTAATCTTTTGAAGTTTGTGAAATCTGAAATTTTAAAAATATTTTGAAATATTTATCTTTGAATTTTTTTAAAAACCTTTACGAAATCCTTCAATTTTTTTTACACCTTGAAATATTTCGAGAATTTTATAAAAAATTGTGAAATCTTTAGTCTATAATATTTGGGAAAACTTCTGAAATGTTTTGAATTCTTAAAAATGTATTTGAAATCTTATGAAATGTTTTAAAATCTTTGCAATTTTATGAATTATTTGTGCAATCTTTGCAATTTTAATAGATCTATTGAAATATTTCTGAAATATTTGAAACAATTCTGAAATTTTTAGTCTCTATAATATTTGGAAAATCTTCTGAAATGTTTTGATATCTTTAAAATGTTTGTAAAATCTTTTAAATCTTTTTGAAATCTTACGAAATGTTTTAAAATCTTTGAAACTTAAATCAATCTTTTGAAATATTTCTGAAATATTTAAAGCAGTTGTGAAATATTTGTGAAATCTATTTTAGTCTTTTAAATATTTGAGAATTCTATAGAAACCTTTCAAATATTTCTGAAAGGACTGAAATCTTTAAAATGTTGTTAGGTCTTTGTAAAATATTTGAAATAATTCGTGAAATATTTAAAATGGAAAAAATCTTTTCAAATATTTCTGAAAACATTGCTGCTTTGAATTTTTTTGAAATCTTTGTGAAATCTTTTAAATTTTTTTACATCTTGAAATATTTTTGAAATTTTTAAACAATTGTGAAATCTTCGAAATCTTTAAAATATTTAGGAAATCTTATGAAATGTTTTGAAATATTTGTGAAAAAATTTTAATCCTTGCAATTTTATGAATTCTTTGTGAAATGTTTGAAATTTTAATAAATCTTTTGAAATATTTGAAACAATTGTGAAATCTTTGTGAATTAATTTTTATAGTTGAAAATTTCTCTGTTTTAGTTGGAAATTTTTTCAAATCTTTGAGAAAACGTGGAAATCTTTTGAGGTCTTTGTCAGATATTTTGAAATTTGTTAAATGTTTGTGACGGCTTTAAAATGTTTGTGAAATTATTGAAATATTTGTGAAGTTTGAATTTATAAAAAATCTTTTGATATATTTTTGAATTTTGAAGAATAATTATTAAATTTTATGAAACGTTTTGAAATCTTTAAAATATTTGTTTTCATTGAAATTTAAAAAAATTTTTTGAAATATTTCTAAAATCATTGTAATAATTATGAAATCTTCCACAGCTGTGAAATCTATTAAGATATTTCAAATATTTGTAAAAGCTTCTGAAATTTTTTTGTAATGTTTTGAAGTCTGAAAATTTTAAAAATATTTTGAAATATTTATGAACTCTTTCTAATATTTGTGAAATCTTTCAAATATGTGAAATTTTTTTATATCTTTAAAATATTTGAGAAATTTTCTGAAATTCTTTGAAATCTTCGTGAAAGCATTCAAATCTTTGATTTAAAAAAAAAAACCTTTACGAAATCCTTCAACTTTTTTACACCTTGAAACATTTCTGAAATGTGCTGAACAATTGTGAATTTTTTAGCCTTTATAATATTTGGGAAATTTTCTAAAATGTTTTGAAATCTTTAAAATGTTTGTAAAATCTTCAAAATATTTGAGAAATCTTATGAATTGTTTTGAAATCTTTGCAATTTCATGAATTATTTGTGAAATCTTAGAAATTTTAATAAATCTTTTGAAATATTGTAATTGTAAATGTTTGTGAATTCAGCTGACAACTTTCGAATATTTGGGAAATGTTTTGAAATATTTGGAATTTCATAAGCTCTTTGTGAAATATTTGAAATTATTCTTGAAATCTTTAAAAAGTAAAAAAATCTGTTCAAATCTTTGGGAAAGCAATGAAATCTTTAAATTTTTTGAAGCATTTGCGTAATCCTTTCAAAATTTTTTACATATTTAAATAGTTTTAAATACTATTAAACAATTTTGAAATCGTTCAAGCCTTATAATATTTTGGAAATCTTTTGAAATGTTCTATATTCTGTAATATGTTTGTAAAATCTTCAAAATATTTTTGAAATCTTATGAAATGTTTTAAAATCTTTGCAATTTTCTGAATTATTTGTGAAATCTTTAAAATTTTAATACTTCTTTGGAAATATTTCTGAAATATTTGAAACAATTGTGAATTCTATTGAAATTTTTCGAATATTTAGAAAACTTTTTGAAATCATTGCAATTTCATGAATTATTTGTGAAATCTTAGAAATTTTAATAAATCTTTTGAAATATTGTAATTGTAAATGTTTGTGAATTCAGCTGACATCTTTCGAATATTTGGGAAATGTTTTGAAATCTTTGGAATTTCATAAGCTCTTTGTAAAATCTTTGAAATAATTCTTGAAATCTTTAAAATGTAAAAAAATCTGTTCAAATCTTTGTGAAAGCATTGAAATCTTTAAATTTTTTGAAGCATTTGCGTAATCCTTAATTTTTTTTTACATCTTTACATAGTTTTAACTACTTTTAAACAATTTTGAAATCTTTAAAGCCTTATAATATTTGGGAAATCTTCTGAAATGTTTTATATTCTGTAATATGTTTGTAAAATCTTCAAAATATTTTTTAAATCTTATGAAATGTTTTAAAATCTTTGTGAAAGAATTGAAATCTTTGCAATTTTATGAATTACATGTGAAATGTTGGAAATTTTAATAAATCTTTTGAAATATTTGAAACAATTATGAAATCTTTCTGAAATCTATTGAAGTCTTTTTAAGATTTGTGAACTCAATTGTAATCTTGATGAAATTGACTGAATTCTTTAAGACATATGCAAAATATTTTGAAATCCTTATAATAATTCTGAAATCTTTTAAATCTTTGTGAAATCTATTGAAGTCCTTGAAATATTTGGGAAATGTTTTGAAATCTTTGTGAAAAAATTGAAATCTTTGCAATTTTATGAATTCTTTGTGAAATCTTTGAAATTTTAATAAATCTTGTTGAATATTTGAAACAATTGTGAAATCTTTCTGAAATCTATTGAAGTCTTTTTAAGATTTGTTGTTGAAATCCTTTAAATCTTTTGAAATCCTTATAATCATTCTGAAATCTTTTAAATCTTGGTGAAATCTATTGAAATTTTAATAAACCTTTTGGAATATTTGAAACAACTGTGAAATCTGTCTGATATCTATTGAAGTATTTTTAAGATTTGTGAACTCAATTGAAATCTTGATGAAATCGACTGAATTCTTTAAGACATATGCAAAATATTTTGAAATCCTTATAATAATTCTGAAATCTTTTAAATATTTGTGAAATCTATTGAAATCCTTAAAATATTTGGGAAATGTTTTGAAATCTTTGTGAAAAAATGGAAATCTTTGCAATTTTATGAATTCTTTGTGAAATCTTTGAAATTTTAATAAATCTTTTGGAATATTTGAGACAATTGTGAAATCTTTCTGAAATATATTGAAGTTTTTTTTAATATTTGTGAGTTCAATTAACATCCTTCAAATATTTGGGAAATGTTTTAAAATCTTTGTGAATGAATTGAAATCTTGATGATATCCACTTGATTCTTTACGATATATGCAAAATATTTTGAAATCCTTATAATAATTCTGAAATCTTTTAAATCTTTATGAAATCTATTGAAATCCTTAAAATATTTGGGAAATGTTTTGAAATCTTTGTGAAAAAATTGAAATCTTTGCAATTTTATGAATTCTTTGTGAAATCTTTGAAATTTTAATAAATCTTTTTGAACACTTGAAAGAATTGTGAAATCTTTGTGAAATCTATTGAAGTCTTCTTAAGATTTGTGAATTCAATTGAAATCTTGACGAAATCGACTGAATTCTTTAAGACATATGCAAACTATTTTGAAATCCTAATAATAATTCTGAAATCTTTTAAATCTTTGTGAAATCTATTGAAATCCTTAAATTATTTGAGAAATCTTCTGAAATTTTTTTGAATATTTGAAACAGTTGTGAAATCTTTCTAAAATCTATTGAAATCTTTTTAATATTTGTGAATTCAAATGAAATCCTTCAAATATTTGGGAAATGTTTTGAAATCTTTGCAATTTTATAAGGTCTTTGTGAAATCTTTGAAATAATTCTTGAAATCTTTAAAATGGAAAAAAATCTGTTCAAATCTTTGTGAAAGCATTGAAATTTAACAATTTTTCGAAGCTTTTGCGAAGTCCTTCAAATTTTTTACATCTTTATATAGTTTTAATACTTCTAAACAATTTTGAAATCTTTGAAGCCTTATAATATTTGGGAAATCTTCTGAAACTCTGTCAAATGTTTGTAAAATCTTCAAAATATTTGTGAAATCTTTGAAATCTTTATCAATCTTTTGAAATATTTGAAAAATATTTGAAATCATTATGAAATCTTGGTGAAATCTATTGAGATCTTTTAAATGTTTGTGAATTCTATGGAAATTTTTCGAATATTTAGGAAATGTCTTTGAAATCTTTGTGAAATTTATTGAAAAGCATTGAAATCATTAAAATATTTGTGAAATCTATTGAAAAACATTCAAATCTTTAAAATATTTGTGAAATCTATTGAAATTGTTAAAATATATGTGAAAGAATTAAACACTTTGTGAAATATATTGAAATCTTAAAAATATTTATGAAATCTTTAAAATATTTGAGAAAAAATTTCAAATATTTGAAATCTTTGTAAAAAGATTAAAATCTTTGTAAAATCTATTGAAAAACATTGAAATCTTAAAACTATTTATGGAATCTTTTAAATATTTGTGAAATCTTTTGAAATTTATTGAAATCTTTGGCAAAGAATTGCAAACTATGGAAATCTTTAAAATATTTGTGAAATCTTTTGAAATTTTTTAAAAATCTTTGTGAAATTTTTTCAAATATTTGAAATTTTTGTAAAATGATCACAATCCCTGTGAAATCTATTGAAAAACATTGAAATCTTTAAAATATTTGTTAAATATTTTTAAATATTTGAAATTTTCGCAAAATGATTAAAATCTTTGTGAAAACTGTAAAATATTTGTGAAATCCTCTGAAATGTTTTGAAATCTTTGTGAAAGAATTAAAAAGTTTGTGAACTCTATTGGAATCTTAAAAATATTTATGAAATCTTTATAATATTTGTGAAATATTTTCAAATATTTGAAATCTGTGCAAAAAGATTAAAATCTTTGTGAAATCTATTGAAAAATTAAAAATATTTATAAAATCTTTAAAATATTTGTGAAAGAATTGAAATCTTTGTGAATCCTATTGAAATCTTTAAATTTTTTGTGAACTCTTTGCATTTTTTTGAAACCTTTATGAAATCTTTGAAATTTTCAACAATCTTTTTATATAGTTCTGAAATTTTTTTTAACAACTGTGAACTCTTTCAAATATTTTTGAAATCTTTAAAAAATTTTGGAAACCTTTGAAATCTTTGTGGATGTATTGAAATCTTTCTAAAATTATTTAAATCTTTGAAATTTAAGAAAATCCTTTAAAATATTTCGGAAATTATTAAACTAAGTATGACTTTTTTGTACAAACTTATGAAATTTATTGAATTCTTTTTGAAAGAATTATAAATTTTTTTTTTTTGTGAAATATTTGAAACTATAATAAATCTTTTGAAATGTTCCTGAAATTTTTTAAACAATTGTGAAATTTATTGAAATATTTTTAAATGCATTTAAGTCTTTGTATAATACTTGAAACCTTCGAGAAATATGAAAAACCTTTTTAAAATCTTTGAAATTTTAAAAAAATCTTTAAAAGATTTATAAATTTTTTGTAATAATTATGAAATCTGTAAAAATCTTCAAAATATTTGTGAGCTCTTATGAAATGTTTTGAAATCTTTGTGAATGAATTGAAATCTTGATGAAATCCACTAGATTCTTTAAGATATACGCAAAATATTTTGAAATCCTTATAATAATTCTGAAATCTTTTAAATCGTTGTGAAACCTATTGAAATCCTTATAATATTTGTGAAATCTTCTGAAACCTTTTGAAATATTTTTGAAAGAATTGAAATATTTGTGAATCCTATTGAAATCTTAAAATTTTTTTTAAACCTTTATGAAATGTTTGAAATTTTCAACAATCTTTTGAAATAGTTCTGAAATTTTTTTAAGCAACGGTGAACTCTTGCAAATATTTTTAAAATCTTTACAAAAAATTTGAAACCTTTGAAATTTTTGTGGATGCATTAAAATCTTTGAAATATAAGAAAATCCTTTGAAATATTTCTGAAATTTTTGAACTAAGTA
>JAAAKG020137552.1:0-12873 GCA_010014905.2 Druon quercuslanigerum
CAAAGCGTAAAAAGTGTGCGATTAGTATAAGCAGTGATTGTGTGTGTTATTACGTTAAAATAAATATATAAATTAAAGATGATGATATTATAAATGAAAAATAGAATTTTTTTATTCTTTTATTACCATAAATAGCTGTCCTGACAGTCTATGAACCCTTCATTGACTGTCTTCGAGACTTTAATGTTGGAGTGTTCGAGGAGTTAAAATTTATCTGAAGATTTTTTCTTGATGTAGTCTAGAAATGCTTCATTGACTCGTGCTAGGTTTTTTGTTCATGCAGTCTAGAAGTGCTTCATTGACCCGTGCTTGACACAATCTAAGAATTCTTGTATTTCTTCAAGAATTATTTTCCTAAATTTCTAAATACAATATTTTCAAAATTGCAAGCACTTTTAGACCTATCCTAAAGTCACAGACTCGGTCAAGGAAAATTTCCAGGAATTTTTTTTGCCCTGTAGGGCAATGAAAAAGCAACATTTTTCTTCGCTTGAGTTTTTTCGTATCGTTTGTTATTTGGCTTAAAGTTCTTATATACAATAACTTTCAAACGCGTTTTTCTCAAAACAAGATTTCTTTAAACTGCTAACATAAGATCTCAAAAACTAGTTCACTGATTCTGCTCAAACTTGCACAACATCTTTAGTACATATATAGCTACAAGTTAAACTAAAATAATTAAGATTACTAGTTGGTTTTTTTACCAGCTAAATAGAATAAATAGTTTAATAGATTCTGACTTCATTTGAGTTCCATGTACAGCCTTAAGTCTCGCAATTATAATAATGTTTGGTTTTTTAAGTACAGATAAGCAGAACAGACTGAATCATGGCAGTACTGGAGCCCCTTTTTTATATGTGTACCTTCTGTGCTGTGTAGCTCCTATTATATACAATATATTAGCTTTAATAAATTCCTAAAGTTTGTTCAAATGTCAATAAAAATTATATACAGATTACAAATTATTTTATTTAAATGGTTTGTCAGAAAAAATTTTCCAAAGCAGAATTTAAAAAATAGCATTCCGCAGACTAGTTGGCACGTCTACCATTCTTCCAACGCTTAAAAGTTCTTTCAGAATGACATAAAATCGACTAATCGATCATTTCAGAATGTTTTACGTTATGCCAGAGAATATTTTCCATTTTAAGCCACACAGCACATGTCACAAACCAAATGTGGGAAAGTTAAATTCTCTCCAGCAGGAAATTAACAAATTTTATTTAGACCGTTTTATTAAAACGCGCTTTCTGGGAGACGGGGGTCTCTTAGCATAAGGTGGCTCAATAGGATCTGTTACATTCACCCATGTTAAAGAATTGCCGATTGTCTTAGTCCTTCAAGTTGGAACGTCAAAATATTCATCATCCTTTATTTGGCTAATGTCGTGGGTGAATACGTTTATTTTTGCTCGCAATCCTCTCTTACCGTTAGGCATAAAAAATGCACGTAAAATCACATGACTACGTTCTAGTTTTTCTAACCATGCAAAGGCGTCACCAGTAACAACTCCTGACATTACGAATCGTACTTCGGTTAGCCGTTTATCAATATCACCATGTCGATCTGTGAGATAAATTTTCGTATTGAGGCCAAAATCGTATAAGCGAATTGCAAGTTTCCGTTGCCTTAAGGTATTTGAAGTATATATGCGATAGCGAAGTAAGTCGACATTCACGCCGAATAGTTTAGAATAGGGGGGCACCAGAGGACGATACGTGGGTCTGACATGAAGAGATGACATGTCAGGAGCTGAAGGCGTGGCATGAGCAGAATGCATGGCAGGCGGATGCGAAGTTAAACCATGAAATTCGGGGACATGAAGAGATCTGTCAAATTGTGAACTCAACTCTGAAACAGGAAAGGGAAGCATAAATATGTTTTAAGTACACAGTGTTACTGAATACTGGGTTTTAATGGCGCACTTTTGACAATTTTGGTGAACTTTGTCTCAAAATCGCTGAACTTTTGATAAGATTTACCTAGAGGGTCAATTTTATGTAAGCGAATTTCATTAATACGAGTATCCAAAAGGTTTTTATGGGCGCTGATTTCGAAACTGAAAAATAAAATTTTGAAATTTTAAAATGGCGAATCCAATGTAGCAGATGATAATTAAAAAAACTGATTTGGCTAAAAAATAAAACAGTGGTGCTTTTTAGTTTGCTCAAAATTATTAAGAAGTTATTACCCGCGACCAGAGATATAAACTATTTAAATTCACGTGGAAATGTTTTTAAAGAATCTTTCAAAGCATATAGTTTAATATTTAGACGCCCGTGGTATTGGATGCAGGAATTTTTCTGAAAAAATTGCTAGCTCAACCTGAAGTTTTAAGGCTGAAACATTTTTTTCATAGTTTCTATGCATTTCTCCTGTATTTGACAAGGATTTGTCTTCAGTTGAAATAAAAATTATTCTTCGAGGCTATTCCAACAAAAAGTTCTATAGTTTTTGAAATCAAATTTTCAATAATGCGGTGCTGCGGTCTGCTTTTAACAAAGACGTCGACAGTCAAAAGTAGATTTAATGTCAATTCTCGAAATCATAAAATAGAGTATCACAGAATCCAGGTTTGACTGTATTTCAAATTTTCGCAAAAATGTTATTGTGGGAACAAACTGATAAAAATAGCATTGTATCAGAAAATTATCAAATCGTTTTAAATGAAAATTAATATTTATATCAATAATGTTTACAAACATTAAAAGTAAGGCTTTGAGTTATTTTAAAAGATATTTCCAAGTTTCAGAAGTTTTCCAAAAATTAGTGAAAAATGACATGTCATGATATTTTGTTTAAATTGAAAACTTTTTTCAAGAACACCCATGCGCCAACGCCGTCCAGCGAGAACAACTTTTTTGCTAGTTAAAAAGAATTATAATATACTAACGTTAATTGTTTAAATGTGCAGTATGATCCCAAGAAGTCGCAGAACTTGAACCAGCGCTGTTATAAAAATCTAGTCTTCGACGTTGCCTCTGCTGTTCAGCACTTTCACCTGTAGAATATAATAGATAGATGTTTACCTAAAGAAATTTTGAACGAGCCCCCAAAATTTCTTTTGAGTTAAAAGAAAGCTAGACCAAGTTTATTTAAAAACTCTTTTAATTTCAACAAATTAAATGGTCGGAAAACAAAAAGTGAATGTATAATTGATGAAGGTTGAAAATATAAGATTTTTACTTATAAGTCTTCAATAAGAACTGATTCAATAAAACTTTGTGCACACCCTGCAGAAACTACATTTTTAAGATCTTACTAGGCTATACACAGGTTTATTCAATAAACATAATATTGCGAAACATTTTTACCACAGCGACTGTTCAAGTATTTATGGGCGACTGGAAATTCGTATAGCCTAGAAAAATTCAGAATATGCCCATTTTTGATTTTGTTGTAGAGTGATTTTTAATGTGCTTGTCAACCTAGTGACCTAGTGAAAACTTGTGTCATTCTACTCTAAAAAAATGATTTTGGTCGAAGAAAGGCAGCAATGTTAATTTCCATAAGTGTATCTTCTTTGCACTTATAGACGAAATACATATTATAAACGTTGCAAATAAAATGCTTTGTAAAATTAATTTTGAATAATTATTACTGTCATTTCCACAGATATTATTTCAAGTTTTATTTTATAGATGACCTGACGCTGGTCGAAGTAGGTGAAAAGTGGTGAAAACTTGTTTGTTTAAAAACATGTTTTGAGTGTTTACTTTAAAACCTGGGAAAACGACAACATTCTTGAGGAGAGAAAGAAGATGTGCAATTAAATTTTCCATGAGAATATATACTTTTGTAAATCAGCATTTAAGTCTTGTATTAAAGGTATCCAGGGGCCAATGCCTTTCAGCAACATGAAAAAAATTACAATACCGGTCCCGCGACTCTCCGGAAATGAAAAACTCCCTTGCTAGGCTAGTGTTCACCGCATGGGCCACCGAGGATCTTCCAGAGTGCGAGGCGGAAATCGAACCCGCAGCCTGACAGAGTGGGCCCAAAGCCTGCGCTTTACCCCCACGACCAACGTCCAAAGTTCTGCCATGTAGTGCGACTACCATTTCAAGCAACGTCATATTGAATCAGTTTCCTTCTTTTTGAATGAGACCGACTTTGTTGAGGTTAAGCTGTCATATTTTAGACTATTTTTTAAAATGAAGAAATAATCGAAAGATTAGAAGAAACCATGCGCATGCCTACTAGATTCCGTTTGCTTTTTCAATTCTAGATGTCGTAAAGGCTTTTTGCCTCAAATATAACGACAAAAGACTTTAAAAAAACCAATCGGTTTCAATCTGGAATTTCAGTGACAAATACGCAATTCAAAAGCCTTCCGAACCCGTTTTGCGGTTTGCGTATACATTGACGCTGCCATGGGATGCCAGCAACCTAAAGAAAAACCACTGTGAAAAAAAGTTACAATCAGTGCTTTCGCGATTTTTTGGATCATGCAAAATGACACACACAAATGACAGAAAAAACGTAAATACGCTGTTATATGTAAATTCAAAGTTCAATGTAAATACAATGCTCTATTTACCTTTACAAAATATTATACTATGCAGGACAAATAATTTTTCTCTTGCCAAAATTATTGATGGAAATATCATCAATAAATGCGTTACCAGGAGTTTAACTACTGCTGTTCTTTTATATTGTATAGCAAGTTGGATAGAAAAATTTTGTCTGTCATATGAATTTTATGCCACTTTTCTCGCATAATCAAATGATACAATTATTTTTTCTGTAGCTTGCATATTAAAAACTAATATCAAGGGCGTTCGTCATTTTTTTTTTTTTGAGGAAATACACAACGGGGATCTGACGGAATAAAACGTACATTGAAGGCATATTCGGATAAAGCGCATCAAAACAGAAAGTTAGACGTTGTATTTACTCCATGTTCATAAGAAAACTTTTTTATTTTTTTGAAACTGGAGCGACAAATACAAAAGGTATACTGATTCTTTTATAACAGACCGACTTCAAATGCAACGGACAGTTTGACCATGATGATGAACGGAATTGTTTGGGGATGAAATATATTGTTTCCAAGGTAAAATATGATACACATGTTTTTTGTTTTTGGTCAAAATTTTTCTTCACAAACTTAGGGCTACATAAATATACAGGTGAATTATGTAAAAATTCCCGATTTAAAAAAAAAAAATCTTGTATTTTAGGACTCGATGAACATAATTTAATTTTCTTTGCAGAAGCTTTTAGGAAGAGCTAAACTCATTTTAAATCTATTAAGGAAATCTAAACAAGTTGAACAAAAATACAAAATGGTGTACATTTACCGAAAAAACTGAAAAGTCAATTGTCTCAAAAACGCTATTTGATCTTAGAGAAAAGCTTTTTTCTTAATATGATGCATGTCGTTGTTTTGTCCAACCTCTACTTTCGAAGCATTCGTTTTGGTATTTTTCTCCCGACTGTGCAGGGTTAATCTTATAATATTTTTAGTAAAGAAACTTCTATAAGCGGAGTAAAACAATATTTCAGATACAAAATTAAAATTATTAAATTGATTAATTTATTACATGAAAAAAATGTGACGATAAAAAATCGAATTTTAACAAATAAGTGTAATAGTTCATTAGAGCAAAAGATTAATTCTCTTTAAAAAAATTAGATTTATTTCAGATACTTATAATTTGAAAAAAACATGTTAAATATAAAAGATAGACTTTCAAGCAATGAGATAAACCTTTACTAACAAAAAAATGTCAACAAAGTAGTTTAACACTTACTCGCGCTGGTGATTTTTGTATTAGGAAAAAATATTTTTCAAAATAATATTTAACTTTTAACCATATGAATTTTAGACGAAAAATATGAATCTTAAAAAAGTGCTTTCTTAAAAAAGGTGTTCAACAAAATTTTAGAAATAAAATAGCTAAATCATCACGCCAAGAAAAGTCGTTTTGAACCAAACAGTTTCATTTCTATCCATGAAATAAGTAATTTATAAAGTAAAAAAGTTATTATTGTGGACAACAATTGTTCCAACACATGTTTATCCTTTTATGTATTTATGAATAAAGTGCCGCTTTTTTACGAAATTAACAGCCAGTTCTTTTAGCAATGATTTTTTACTATGAATCGGTAACATTTAATAATTTTTTAACCAATCTTAATTGAAAATTAATTAATAATTACATTTTTATCAACTAACAGCGAGAAATTATTGCGAAGTAATTTTAATTATATTTCCCATGAAAAAATTTTTTAGTTTTGAAATGCATTAGCAGAGAAAATTTTGTTTACTACATTGTTAATAAAAATAAGAATAGTAAATCGTTATCGACGCACGATAAAAAGGTTAAAAATGTGTTATTAGCAGTTGATCACACACAAAAAACAAGTTCTAACTATAAAAAATGACCAAATAATGTATTTGTTAATTAATTTTAGGTCAACAATGATCACATATCGATTCATAGCAAACATTAATTTCTAAGGAACTTGTAGGTCAATTTCGTGAAAAAGCGGATAGTTATATAAAGTGAATTGCTTTGACAGAATCAAGTCCGTACCTCAAAAAACAAGCAAATATTGTATGTGTTAAACAATTATTAAGTTTTATTTAGTAACCAAATATGATACTTATATTTTATTTTCATGTAAGATATGATCGATTTCGTAGAAGAAAACTTTTAAATATTCGATAAAAAATACCTAATATGCATATTTGTTCATAAAAATTGTTTTTCAAATAAAAAAATTATTGATTAATTTTTATCAGTTTAGCTAAAAAAACATTTGTTGACCATAAATTGTTCAAGTTTGATGCGAATAAAGTCAGAAACCACCGCCAATCCCCGCGAAACCATTTTCATTCACTTATTTGGTTATGACAAATTCAATCAATTTTTTAAGATTTACATTGCTATTTTACACCTTTTTTGAATAATTGGCTTCAGTTTTTCTAGTATTTTGGATTGAGTCGAAGCTTTTTTTAAAAACCGATATACTTCAAAATTCTATTTTTTCATTTTTATTATTAAATTTGAAAAAATTAAGAATCCGTCATAACAGTTCGATTCGAAATTGTGTTGGCTTTCATTTAAAAAAAGGTAAAAATCGGATAATAATAGTTTTCTAAAAATAAATTTTTCAACGGACATTTTTTTGCCTGATTAGGTCCTCCTGGACCATCACCCAACCTCTTCAGCGCGCAGTGAAGTGAAATAAAAAAACGGGGCTTAAAAGAACTTGTAGGGCGCAAGTCGTAAAAATATGCATTTTTGTTCAGACATTTAAATTTTTTACCAAAGTGATTAATTTTTTATCGAAAAAGATAAGGCTTTAATAAAAACAGTAATGTTTCAATTAAGCAATCTGCGAAGTAACCAAAAAGATTAATTTTCAACCAAAAGAGATGAACTTGGAAACTAACATAAAAATTTGTATGAAGAAAGGTTAACATGAGTTTTTAACAAAAAAGTTAATTTTCAAGTAAAAACTTCATTTTCATATAAATCGTTAATTTGCAAACATATATTCAAAACTTCAAACTCAGCACACAAAGTTTTTCTCTTTAAAATACAAAAATTAAATTCTAAATAGGCACATTTAGTTGGAACTTCATCCAAGAAATTTTATTTTTAATTAAAAAAGTTACATTTTTGACGGAATGTAAAACAGTTGGATTATCTATTTCGGCCAAAATATGTTTAAATTTTCAACAAAAAAGACATGAATTTTCAACTCACCTTGATACGGGTTATGATATTCTGGAGGACTCAGAGGCGGATGCATCTAGGGGCCAAGATCCTCGCCAAATGTATGTACCCCAGGTTCCCAATTATATAGTAGGTGATCTACATCTTGTGGAGTCACTTCCTGATTATTTTCAGGAGAAGGTAGTCTCTGATCGTTGTTTTGCCTTTTTGCCGATTCTGTAAAAAGATTGACGATATGTGAGGAATTCTCCACAGGCAGGACACTTTGGTGAGCAAGGATTATATTATTAAAACTACAGGTTCGCTTATTGTAAATCTTGTTGCAGATCTTCATTTTAGTACCTCATTACACGTTTCACAGTAAAAATTAGTTTATAATATTGCAAACCTTAAAAGATATCCACGCACGTCAGAGGTAAATTTTTATTTCACGTAGGAAATAAATAATAAACTACTTTCAAATTTATGTTTAGGAATCCTAAAACTGTACTCATAAAGTACAAAGGAATACATTTTCAGGTCCTGTTTCGACGTCGAATTTGAGAAAATGTATCTGACTTCATCTTCCTAGTTTTAGGTAAAAGCACGGCGAGGGCCAAATAATGATACCAATTGCTTTAGACGAAACATAATTTTCTTTATAACGTGAGCAAAATTGGTTTTTTCACCGGAAAGTTTTTTCCATGCATTGGGTATCATTGTAGGCCCTCGGCGTGCAGACATCATGGAGTCTTGAACTTCGCACAGCCAACCTGAAATACCTAATTAGGACTCGTTACGGTCCTGTATTTAATTTGGCAGATTTACATTTGCTTTATCCCGGTGCGTTCATACGACGTGCTACCGAGGTAGATTTTTATCTCGTTGTTTATTTATATTTATTAAATTAAGCTTAAACTATAAACTATTATCATTATTTATTGGTTCCTGGTTCGAAAAAACATAACCTCTAAATAGTGGATTTCAACTAATTTATTCAAGAGACATGAGGTATTTTGTAGGATTTTTAAGATAGGAAGGGATTTATAATGACATTTTTCGAATTCACCCTGAACTCTTATTAATTTATCATGGAATCATTTAATTCTTTAGAATACTTTAAAATTTTTAAAGTTCAATTAAATTCTTCTTAATTTACTCATCTGTACGTAATTCAATGGATTTTTTCAATTTTTAAAAGTATTTAAGTATTTACTTTTTATTTCGATTCAGCGAACACAAAACACCTAAACCTATAAATAACAAGGTATTTTGAATTGTTTGTTCGAAAATAATTTTGAAAATATATCTTTCTTTTCGCTTCACTCGAAATTTGTTTAACACTGAAACTTTTACAAACGCAGTAAAACAATTTTACAGAATAGTATGGACAATCGGAAATATGGAAAAAGAATGTTGAAACCAAAAAGACCGTATTTCAACAAATAATGTTTTTCCAATCATGAATGAAAAATTATGTTCATATAAATTCCTTAACATTCAAAACAAATTATTAATTGTCTGTAAAAAATAAATATTTAAATTATACAGTTTAATGTCTAATAATAAATTATAAATAAAAAAAAACTTTCTACAAAAATAGTTGAACTTTCAACCCAAAAAAGGAAAATTTTCAAAAGACTTAGTTTTCATACAAGAAAGATGCACACAATGTTAACCCAAAAAAACAACCATCTCTTTCGAGATGTTTAAAAACGTGATTTCGCGCTTTTTTTACTTGACTTGCTCGAAAAAATATGTGCTTTACGGAATCCTCGAAAGAATTATTGTCGCTTTTTTCTATCACCCACGCACAGCTAAACACACAAAATACAGTTGACCTTTCACTTAAATCAACAATTTCTATAAAATAAAGATTATTTTCTACAAAAACACAAAATAATTTTAACAAAATAGATGAAGTTTGTTCCAAAAAGATTAAGTTTTTTCAAAAAAAACAATGATTTTTAACATAATAAAGGTATGACTAAACAAATTTTAAGGTCTTGAATGGAACTTTAAACCTTATAATTAAATTTTTAACGACTAAGTACACACAAAATTTTTTAAACGAATATTTCAATGTTTAACTAAAGATAATTAATACTTAATTGACCAAGCATGAAATAGTTACATTTTCAGATAAAGTAGTTGTCACGCTAAAGTCAGGTATTTGGTGAAATTGGTTTTTCTATTAGAATTAACAATAAAAAACATTAATTTAAAAAATATTTTTTGCAATTGAATTTTTTCAGAACTTAACTTTTGACCAATTTTTAAAAAAATAATGAATCTTAAAGAAATGTCAGTTTTTTTGAGAAAGCTTTCTATACAACTCTACTGCACCTAATTTTAAAAATAACTAAATGATCCTAAAAATACTTATTTATTTGAAAAACGTTTTCTTAAAAAACTTTTTCTAACGATTAAGAGTTACAAGAGAAGCCATTTAGGCCACAGAAAAATTTACTTCCAAATTGGAAAGAGTAGCTGTAGATTGTGTTTTCCTGAACAAGAGAAGCTGTCATTTATCGAAATATAATCATCCTTTAAAAATTGGTAAAAAGCAGTGGTCAGAAAAAATTTAATTGCAAGAAATATTGTTAAAATTAATGTTTTTTATTTGGAATGACATCAATTACCATATTCTAATACTTAGAATTAGAGAAACTATTTGTTTTTAGATATCTGACTTTCGGCAGGACAACTACCGTTGAGAAAATAATGTTCGAAAAAAAAAATTCAAGACAAAGAAATTAATTTTCTATCAAAATAGCACCTTGACTATCTAGGGCGTAAAGAAGGCAATTTTGAAGACTGCATCTGAATTTTCAAAAAAAGGGTAAATTATTCTTAAAGAAAACTATTTTTTGACAAAAGATAGAAATTTTGAACAACACTTCTAACTGTAAATGTCAGAATCTAGATGTGTCTAGTCATGCCACTGCCGTGAAGATTAACCAGTTTTCTTTAAAATTATAGTTATAATATTTATTATATTCACCAATACAATTGAGGATTAGAGCCGAAGATAAGGCCAATGTATAGACCACCTTCATACTTTTGAATTTAAGGAGATACTGCTCAATGCAATTCAGAACGATTCGGCTTACAATGAAAATATTTAAAATGTTGGTGTTTTGTCAGATTGTACTGTGTACTCTTGTCATTCCCTTTTTGTTTTCGAGCTTCAGAAATGTCACCGTGAGCTATTGAAATTTTATAAGATTCAATATTTTTGCAATCTTCCGCGTTCTAGGTAAGCTGCTTGTCACACATCAATGTGGTTTAGTGTCTACTATAAGAGATAAATCAACATAGTTCTACAAACGGCGTGATGATACTTATTTTCTGCTTCGTGTCCCCAAAAAATGTGCTTGTAGTGATTTATCCTTCTCTGTAATGTAGGCCCGTGAAAATGTTAATAAGAAAGTTAATTACACATTTTTCACGATCAATCAAATGTGAAAATTCGAATACTAATTCTAAGAATTGTTACATTCAAAGTAATAAGAAGTGAACTGTACATGAAAGAATTCGCAGTTAAAATCTCTTCTAGAATCTATCTAGCATTAAAATAATTTTCATAACCTTGTTGTTATAAGAAAACTGTTGCATTAGTTTCAAATTTCTAAATTAGATCAGTAGGGATCAACATTCCTTTTTCTGTTTCGAAATGCAAGAACCATTAGTCGCGCGCCCCAATTGCGATCAAACTCTTTAGCGTAGCTATCTTAACAAAAGGGAATCCACAATCACAAAATTATGGTGTTGGGTGTTTTGAGTTTTAATTTTAAAAGGTTTGTGCAACAATGAGCAAAAAATTGAAGGACCGAGCGCGTAGGGAGAGATACACACATAAGAAAGCGCGAAGGTTTGGCGATCTAGAAGCGCTTAAACTCGCGAGCGAAGCAAGTCGCGCCCAATGAGAATGTGCCAGCACACCGGGCAGATTTTTCAAATTAAAAATCTAATGCAATTTTTCAAGAGATTCGGTACAAGCAACTCCTTAAAAATCATTTTAACCCTTTTTTATTTGACAATAAAGTTTTTTGTAGTTGTCAGAAAGGCCATTTCTTAAAAGTTTTTAGATTTATAAAAAAAAGGCCTTGCATGAGTGCGAAAATTGTTTGTCCGTGCTCATGATCAGATATTTCAATACTTTTTAAGGCTTGCTTTTACCACTTACTGAATTTTCTGAGGCTTGATTAACTCCTAATCACCCCTCCAGTATGGTGGCCCTTGAAAATGAGTTGTTCGTTCGCCTGGATAGGGACGAAAGAAGGGGGATGGTTTCTGTCTCTACATGCATGAAAGGCGAACTCTCCTACACTGAAATTTCTCCGAGTAGATGTCGGTACTGGCATGAAAGGAATCTTAGTTGGCTTTGTACATAAACTATCCAATAAAACACATGGCGATGAATTTGGATCAAAGACTGCAATAAACGTTCAAAATTTTAATAATATTATTTTTTCCTGATATTTTAATATATATTTAAATGCAAGCAGTAGTCACGTCAATTATCTTACAGCCTTGATACACGTTTCTAGCCTCTCGACTGTACCAGTACACGTAATGATTAAATGATTGCCGAGGAGATAAGAAACTTGATTCATATTCACAGAATCCTATACTGTTCCTGTCTAATCATGCCCTCACAAAGATCAATTACGAAATCACGTGTCCAGAATTTACTGGTCCTATGGAAACAAAAACGCATCATTTAGGCTATATTGACGAAGCTAAATTTCAGGCTCACCTTATGACCTACCACTGGAAGAGTGTATTACGTGCTAAAGATCTCAATACAAAATTCGAAAAGCCGACTTCTAATCTGATATCGGCTTTTTATCTATTCGCGCCTTTGCATACAAGTTAGAGAAACTACACCTTGGATTACCCCTTAAATAAAATATCTTATGTTGAGCGCGATTATCAGAAAGATAGAACCAAGTGAAATTAGAGACTTGTTACTTAGATACAGCTACAAGGCAATTAAAAATAAAAATAGAAAAGGAAATATGTGGTATGTTCTGAAACATATATGCATCATATCTCCCAAAATTTTAATATCCTGATAGCAATTTTTTTCGATATGATTTGTTAAACACATTTACAGCTATCCATACCTCCAATTCTTTAGCACTGCCTATTCTGAGTTCGCCTCTATCCACGTTTAATAGCAACGATTTCTTTTTCT
>JAAAKG020137553.1:0-12873 GCA_010014905.2 Druon quercuslanigerum
ATTATGCGGCAAGATTCTTATTGGCTCAGTTTTTTTTACTTGCGCGTGGCTAGACCATGTGTTTATTGGATCATGGTTTCAAAATTCAGGACTGTGGTTACAGTTGCACAGCTGTGAGCTGCTTTCAGCATTTATAGTGTTTACACATAACCTCGAAATGTTATAGTATATCATAATCATTATGATAATCTATATAAATAAAGAATAATATTAGAAATTCTATCATGCGTCCGCAAAAATTTAAATTCCCACACAAATTGGAAAGGTAACATTTTTATTATATTCATATAAACATCTTTCGTTTATTTTAAAGTAACTTAAAGTGTTGTTTACTATACATCTATTTCATTGTACATTGTTGTAATTCTTTGAAATTTAAAACCATAATATTTGGAGCTGTTTTTGAGAAATATTATAAACTTTGTAATATTTATTGAGTCACTATAATGGATATGAGAAGCAAAAATGAAATAGTAGAAGCTTAGTTTTTCCTTAAAAAACTTGATATATGGTAAAAATGGATTTATTAACGGTTATATGTATATAACAATATAAATTAATTTTTGACAGATGGTTGAAAATTCTTCACTAATAATTTGGATGTTAAAAATGTTTAAATAAATCAATAATTTGAAAAAAAAATACAACTTCTGCAAGCCTTATTTATATGACTTATTTAAAATTTGCTATGCAAATTAACTGTAAGTGTCGACTTGTAATGTGTATTTTAATATTCATTTTTCTTTTAGTTTCGCAAATACAGACAAAAAACTTGTCATTGTTTCTGTATTCGGAAAATCCCAATTTCGTGCGAAAGGATGCAAAACGGGAATGTTAAGTTCAGTTCTCGAGGTAGACCTCCTGGATGAACCAACTATTGATGAATCATCTTTGGTAAATTTTCATATTAAATTTTTATTTTTAGAAGCGAAAAAGCTTATATTTTAAATAATCTTCTTATAAATTTGAAGGCACTTGCGTAAAAGGAATTTTTATCCAAGAATTAAGTTGCTAACCTCATCTCATGATGCTTTTTTTGGTTGGTTCAGTCACACACTCAATCACACACTCTTTTAGAATCTTAAAATGAAGGTGAAGTCCGTTAGCCAGCCACTTTGGATAAAAATTCAAAAAGTGAGCGCATTTTGTATATTTTTGAGACCATTTTTTTAAAAATTCAAAAATTCTCTATACAGATGTTCATAGTATTTAAAAATTCGAACAATTTATCGTAATTACTTTTTTTATAAAACCAAAAATTACCAGAGGTATAGCATTTACAACATTCGAGAAAACACGAAAATGAACATGTTAAGACAAATAAGGAACGATATGAAACAAAGTCAAGAGAAAAAAATGTTTCTTTTTGAATTCCCTACAAGATTACCATAAAAACTTTTAGAATTTTCTTGAAAAATCTAAAATTCAAATTTTGGTGACATAAAAAGTAATGGGAAATCCAAAAATTACATTTTTTCGTTCAAACTATGCAAAATACGGTAAAAGATGAGCAGGCAAAAATTGTGCATTAGAAAAAGGTCTACAGATTTGTTATCAATCACTTTTTGATCTGATGCGTAGTTTTCGCTTTAATCATGAAAAACATCATGAACAGCCAAAAAAACTGCCCATTGCGTGGGCACATTCTCATCACAACTTTTGTCTTTTAATTTCTTTTCCGTCTCGTGTGGGGGGTTTCAAAAAATTTAGTTTTTGTTTGTTTTGAATGCTATTTTTTTACGTGACAAATTAATTCATTTTTACATTCTCATCAGAGAAGGTATTAGATTTGTGTAAAATTTGACCCACCTAGTTTTTGTCAAATGTCCACGTTTTGAGAACCCCTGAATCCGAAAAACAATTTATTATGAATGTGTCCGTCTGTATGTATGTATGTCTGTTTGTTTGCACGATACCTTTGGAAAAAATTAATCTATTAGATTTGCATTTGGTACACTCTTTTATTATCCTAAACTGAAGGTCAAGTTTGTTAGCCAGCCATTTTGGATAAAAATTCAAAAAGTTAGCACATTTTGAATATTTTTAAGACCACTTTTTTCAAAGTTCAAAAATTCTCTGTACGGTTATTCATAGTATTCAAAAAGTCGAGCAATATATCCTAATTCCAAAAAACACGAAAAGTAACATTTTAAACCAAGTAACGCACGATATGCAAAAAATGCAAGAGAATAAAAACGTTGATTTTTGAATGCCCTACAATATTGTATTAACAACTTTTTGAGTTTTCTTGAAAAAAATAAAATTCAAATTTTGGCAATAAAAAAATAGAAAATCTGAAAATTACGTTTTTTCAATAACAAGTTTTCTTTTTAAGAATGTGCATTATTTAAAACGAGACAGTGAAACTAAGTAAGTTTTAATGTCAATGCATGTTATGAATTGTAATAATATACATTTATAAAAATTATATACGATTTGAGGAACAAACTCGAGTGCGAAGCATGAGGTACGTGATGAGAATGTGTTCGTTAAAGCCGAAGGAGCTTTAACAAAAGAGAATTCACAATCACCAAATTACTGCTGTCGATGCTTCGACCTTTAGTTTTAAAAAGTCTGTGCACAAGTCTGGAGAATACACAAAGACCGAGCGCGTAGCGCTAGGTAAATACAATATCGAGCGCGAAGCGCGAGGTAAACATACTATCGAGCGCGAAGCGCATGAAGAGAATATTTTGTTAATATTTATATTATAATACAACTTTTCAGTGTGAAATAGAAGGTTACCATGACGAAAAAGAGAGAATTATTTATTTGCACCTCAAAGGATTTCTTGATACATGTACACTTGTAAACGAGTACGATCAATTCGTAGAAAATCAGGAACGTAAAGATTTTCTCAGTGCGTGGGCACGTATGAGAGATAAGTATGCAAGAGGTTTACTTGTTCTCTTTCACATATCTCACATCCTTGTATTAAGTCATCCTACGCATACATTTGACAATAGTTACGTTCATTTATTCAGGGCTCTAGACATACTCAGGTCAGCAGAATGAAATCGCTATGTACATGAATTATCTATTCCAAAAAATGTATTTAAATTCTTATAAATTGCCAAATTTATCATTATACACTATTAATATGAAATAGGCAGAAAGTTTCGTTGTCCCTGGCAGATATTCTGAGCTCTGTTCCTGGTTTATCGAAAGATTGGATATCAAACGTGAGACCTTGCTCACCTCGAGTTCTCTTTTACTTTGAGAATTGTCCTAATCTTTTTCGCGATCCGGAAAGTGGAGCGAATATTAAGAAATTGGAACATTCATTGGAGGACCAAATTTATCACGTATTGAGGAAAAATAGAATTGTTACAAATGTTAGGTACAAATATCATGTTTGGTTTTATAATAAAGTTTTCATTATCATTTATTCAGATTAAATACTTAGGGAAAAAGTTCTTATATCACATTATTATTTACAGTTCAAATTCGCTATTTGCTATACCAGCGAATCAGGAATTTGTCTTTGTTTACACTGGCCCCACCGAATCTCGAGATATTCTAGGCTACATGACTCGAAAACTTATTCAGAGCTGCAAAGTCAGTTCTAGTACCACTACTTCCAGGAGCCTTGCTAGCCTAGATTCAAATTCGAATTCTCCTGAATCAGAAACTTGTAAGTATTTAAAAAATGCAAAAATTGTAATTGAGAAGTTACTCATCACAGATCCTTAAAATAATTTTCTTTTTTCTAATTACGAATTTCAGATGCTCATACATTTAACGTTTTTCTACAACAGCACATAACTCTCGCATTTGCCAGAGGCTTTGACGATAACGTCGGACGCCATACAGCTCCTGCACATTTTGAAGTAAATTATTTTTGCAAAGGTTTTTAATATTATGTCATAATCCGTTTTTTTCATGGTTAATGGTTTTACATTATTCTTTTTTGATTGCAGATTCCCAATCTTCGTACATTTTTCGATGTAGCGAACAAACTCTATAATTTTTTCATAAATGGCACTGATAAAGAATTGTCACACCTGTGTAATCTGTTGGATACGGACGTTAAGTTCAGTAAAAGCAGATGCAGCAAAGTTTTACCAAGAGCTTTGCAAACCTACCAAGAAAATCTTCCTCAACATTACACGAGGTTTGTCTTCCCTTTAATGAGATTATTGTTTCGCCTCTGTTAAAAAACTGGAACGATTTTTACGACGATGTATCTTCGTTAAAGCCTTTTAAGCTTTTATTTCTCTAATATTCATTCTAATGTTATCATACATATTATTTATCCATATATCATTTGCCATACATACATTTTTGCTAAACATATAGTTTAAAGCTGTATTTGATATATAAAAATTTAGCTAATGATTTAATAATTTGATTTGACTTAATGATTTCATTAAAAATAATAAATTAATAAAATTTTATTATCATTCAGTTTAACGCATTATTATTAAGGTAAATGAACCGATTGTCTAGGAAATAATTTCAAATTTTATTATCATTTTTCCTTATAAATTAAAACTTCTACGACTTTGAAACTTGTTTGTCTGGATAGAAAGTTTGTCCAACTTTAATTTCTGTATGTAGTAGTTTTATATTATACATAACATTAAAACTAGAGATAAAAATGGCGATAAAAAGACAATATGTAAGAAACACAATTTCCCGATGTATATTCCCACATCACTCGAGTCCTATAGACCAATTTGTCGAGGGTATGGCGCGAATTGGTAACTAAATGAAAAAATTCAGATAAGGAAGAAATTGACTCATAATTACTGGATAGGCTGTGTCTAGATATTCCGAAAAAATGGGAGAGCTGGAAAAGAGGGCATGGGCCAGTCGCCCGAAAATTCGAGATGACAAGCCAGGTTTATGAAAAATATTTAACAGCTCGTCCCGATTTTCGGGACGAGTAGACACTTCGTACTGGATAACACTACAGGGTAAAGTTTAATGAACAACACGTAATAACTAAAAATACCACTGAAAAGATAGAGCGCTGGTAATTAGATAAATCAGAAATATTAAATTTGAATTTGAAATTTAAGAAAGTATAAGAAGATTTTGTTCTGGTTTTCTTGATTTAAAAAATTAAATAATAGTATACTCTAATTCGCAATCTCACAAATTTCTTAAATTAACATATGTTTAAAATGTAATGATCCTTACACGGAAAAAACCCGGGTGCAGGGGGGTACCAATTACCCTGGAATCAATGTCGTACGCGTGGACTGGACCTGTATCAGTCCGAAAATGGAACTGCGACAGTTCAATTTTCTTGGGACCAGCTTGATTCGGCTAGCGAACGCCCAACATACTAGTATCGAGACAACATTGCTTTTTCGGATGCGGGACTAGAGCAATCCAACAGAAAGATCGCGTCCCGTCCGAAGCTGGTATCACAGGAGTCCAGACAAAGAGGGACCGATGCGTTCTAATAGCTAGACCCGAACGTTCCCGAGCTCGACCGACTGTGCTTCGATTAGCGCGTGTGTGATCAAGAACAGTATCACAGTATCGAAGCGCAGTCGGTCGAGCTCGGGAACGTTCGGGTCTAGCTATTAGAACGCATCGGTCCCGCTTTGTCCGGACTCCTGTGATACCAGCGTCGGGTCATCCGCAGAAACAATGTTGTCTCGATACTAGTACGTCGGGCGTTCGCTAGCCTAATCAAGCTGGTCCCAAGAAAATTGAACTGTTGCAGTTCCATTTTCGGGCCGATACAGGTCCAGTCCTCGCGGACGACAGAATAGATATAATCATGAAGCTTAATTTTGATGTAACCTAAAATCTGTACTTGCCATTCATAATCGACATTTCATTCGTAAACAATAAAATTGAAGGCACCATTTCTCGAGGCAAGTCCTCGAGTAATAGAGCTTTAAAAAATTTTCACTCAATTGTCTGATATTTTATTAAAACAAATACTAAATCCATTATTTTCAAATAATCTACTTGGTTTAAGAAACGCTTGATTCTTCCAAATCATTGTAGTATCATTTAGATGTAAAGAATACATCAATAAATGACTTAAATTGTGGTCTAAGAATGTCAAGGCATTTTAATTTGTGATTAAATTTTTTTTTTATATTTGACAACAAAATTTTTTTTCACGTAAAATATTTTTTTTCTGTTTAACACTTAAACATATATGATACATATTTTTTTATTTCAACATGATACGCAAAGTTTTCGAGAAAATTTTGTTTAAAATTGTATGTTTAAAAAAAAGTACTTTTTTCAATTACTTATACTGCAATATTAAACAAAGATATAAAAATTCATGCAGACGATAAAATATGGGCATTTTCCTCAACTATCGAATAAAGTATACTAAAATCCACTTTAATTATTTATTTAACAAGATAGAAAATAGATTTTTTTCAATTTTGACCTGTTTTTTTATATGTATATACTTTTTTTGAAAGAGTGGACTAAACGTCTTTCTTGATCTGGTAAAAATTTGGAAGTGTGTAGTCAAATACTTTCGAAGCAATGAATTTTTGAATATCGACTCGCGCGCGCAAAGTGTACCGCAGCGTGACTCGAACTTGACTACCTAGGCGATGAGTAAAACACAACCATCCACTTGCAAAATCGTATATTTTTATGTTGTTAAATTAACATATTACACACTTTCCGCGCGCAAGCCGCTATTCGAAAATTCATTGCTTCGCAAGTATTTGACTACCCACTCCCAAATGTTTGCCATATCGAGTAAAACGTTTAATCCACTCTTAAATTTTTTTTTAAAATCATGTCCAAATTGAAAAAATCTATTTGTTTATAAATATTTGATTTATACTGTTAAAAAAAATTAAAGTGGATTTTAGTATTTTAGTACATGATGCAAACATAAAAATAGCATAAAAATGAACTTAAAATCAATTTTTATCAAATAATAATAGAAATATTTATTATCTAAAGAATTCTAATCTAAATGTTAGTTTAGAATTCGTATTTTATTTCTGATCGTCTTCAATGAACATTTTTTGGATATTTTGAATAATTAATTTCCTAGCAAAAGCAGTTTTAATAGGAAAGGGGTTTTTTGACTGAATACGATGAAAAGTCTATATGCAACATTTAGTTTCCAATAAATCTTTTTTTTGGTATTCCCTTATTTTTTTAACGAGTGTAAACACAAGTAAAATAGTTTTAAAGTCAAATTTTAATTTTAACATAAAAATTCTACCTGCTTTAACGAGTTCGCTACACTAGCGCCCCAAGATATAAAGATATCCCAATATATTAAGAAAACGGCGACTTTCTGTAAAGTTCATCAGGGACTCTATTTCAGATATAAAAATCAAAATGAGTTTCCCTTCTGAAAATATTGCGTTTTTAGAGTTTGCAGTTTAGAGTACCTACATTATTGTAACATTGATTATGATTCACTATTTATTGTCAAAAATTTCTGGTGATCCTCAACAACTGCTGCACCCTTCGTAACGAGTGCCTTTATCCTAGAATAGGAAACAAATTTTCCAGGAATATTTCTTTCTGAATAGACCAACGTCAAATTTACAATTTTTCGATGTTATTTTTATATAATTAAAATTGTTCTGTTTGATTTTGTAACAGGGCATACCATGAAACAAAACTTGCCCATGCAATGGCGGTGTTTGAAATGCACGCACGAGGACCTTTATTCGAAGAGTTCAGTGAAAAATTACAGGAAGAATGCGATAAACACTGGAAATCAGGCAGGCAAATGTGCGAAGTCCTTTCTTTAACAGGCAATCCTTGTACCAATCCGATCCACAAAGGTGGTAGCGAAGGTGCAGGTGGAGGCGAACAAACTGAGCCCAGAGATGACGACAGGTACAGACAAAGAAAACAATCTAAGTATGTTAAAAATACGAATAACTTGCAGGAAAAATGTGGCTTTCATAACACCTATTTTGTTTCGCATTGATAACTAGGAAGGTAAAAATAAAAAAAAATCTCAAAATAAAAATTTTCTTTTGTTTTTGTTTATTCCTCTTCTACTTTATCAATTACGTTTTATAGGAATACAACAAAGATTTCAACTTCTAGACAACTTCAGCTTTTATTTAAGCATCGTAGAACACATAAACGTCGGCAAAAACGAACTCATTCTAAAAATTCTAAAATACTAATAGCTTTGATATTCATTATAGTATTATCACCTTTATCTTACTCTAATTTAAATACTGAACATCAGATACTACTTATGTTTATAATATTTTGATTAAAACTATAGCAAAATAAAAAAATTTTCTATCCTTCAATACTAATATTAGGGATAAAAGTTTTTTTATTAACGAATAAACAACTGCGTAGCGAAATGCCGGTTATGGAGCATTGCAGTGGAGTAAGATACGTCTGCGCTTGCAATTGTGGACGATGTCAAGGTCCTCGAGAGGATCCGTTTAGTTTGCGACAAGCCAACTACGATTTTTTTCAAATTCTCGCAAAGCAGTGTGGATGTTCGCAGCTTGAAAACGTACCTTTTCCTATTTTTCAACCCAGCACCCATAATTTCAGGTATGTAGAACTTCTTAAACTGCATTCATTTAATAAAGTCAAAATTGTTTAATATTTTTTAATATTTACGGTTTAAGCTTAAAAACTTGTTCAGTATAATATTTAGGATAAAATTACTTTTGCTTTATAAATATTTATTTTAGAAATTAATATTTTTATTTGCAGAGCTGCGCAATTGTTTTCAGCTACAATGCGTAAAGACTCTATTAGTCGTGTCGAATTGTCCACACTGCAAGGGAACACGCAAGTTTGCAGCTTAGGAGTTGGAACAATAAATGGTAAGTACTTACAGGAAGAGACTGATAGAAAACTTGGCTTTAAAAAATATGTTTTAAGAAAGTTTAAACTAACAGAAAATAATTCGTGATCAATAATAATATAAATTAATGAGAAAAAGAACATAACTGAATTCAAGAAGGAATAGTCAAATTATTAAGACAAATGATAAAATTTTATTTCAATCTTAGACAACATAACTGTCTATGGAAGTGGAGGTCAGTCCCCTCCCACGAGTGATCCGATTGGCGAAGAAACTCAGAGACTAAGTAACAAAACGAGCCTCACCCCGAGCGAAGGTCACAAAGTTGTCATCGAGGTATCAGATGTTGATACTGAAAATTTAAAAGGTAAATAAATAATGATATAAAGTTTCTGCTCATGTTATATATATATATATATATATATATATATATTATGTATATTATTATGTATATTATTATATATATTATTATATATATATATAATTAAAAGTTTGTACTGAGGAAAACCGCAGGATTTCGACGAGAGCGGGTGTTGCTCTGAAAAATTGCACCCGATCCCAGCGAAATCGTGGTAAAATTTTAGCTATAACCACGTCTCACGACCGTGAGATAGTTGGTACAGTCTATGACGGAATCAATACGACAATCCGCGAAAGGCTCGTGCAACCTGAGGACACGGAGCGATCTAAGGACGACCGCCTTCTGAATTTTTCCCGCAAGTGCTTTAGCATATTTTTCACAAGCAGGGATGCTTTTCAGGCTATTAACCAGTGAAAACTTGGCACCTCCAAGAGCGTCGATGGTAAGGATGATTAATTTAACAGAATATTCCGGGTACAATCGCCGCAATTCCCTTATAAGGTCTCTATATCTCTCTTACTTTTCATTCTCCTTGGCTATGCTTCTTTGTCAGCTGTTGCCGAAAATTCGATAACGAACATGGTTCGCTTCTCGAAGTAAAGGAGAACTATGCCAGGCCTCGTATTGTGTAACAGAAACAATTGTTGAGAATATAAAGTTCCATTATATGCGGCACTTCTCATTCTCGACAATTGACTCTATTTCCCTAGGAGCGTTTAGAGGAGCGATATTAAGGTTAATGCCGTAAGAGTGACAGAGATTGTAATAAATAACTCTTAGTGCCGCATTGTGCCTTTGGATGTAGGTCGTTCGCGCATGAGTTGGACAACTTGATAGTATGTGTCCTAGATGCCCGGGATGTGCATGGCACGCCCTGCAGCTATAATCGGGAATGTCTTGGCTCAAAATGTGGCGTCAGTATGTTAAAGTGGAAATGACACCATCTTGACATGCCAAAATGAAACCCTCCATGCCCGACTTCTATCCGCGTGATTTAAAGAAAGCAAAACTTAGCTCACGCAACATTGACTGATCATCCACATTTCTGTGGAAGATGCTGTGCATCCTCTTATAGAGGAGCTGTTCACGAAAGTTTTTCTCCTGTAATTTCTGAATTTGGGCTTTTAGGAGTGAGTACTCGAGATAGATAAGATTTGATGCATTTTGCTGAACCCTGATACTGAAGTTATGTCAGAGTGTTTCAGCAGTCTCCTCCGGTGTTTTGTACAGAAACGCTTCTTTGTCCACTTCTTCACGCTTTCTGACCATTTTAAGAAGAGGGTCTCTTCTATTTGCGACTTTGTGTGCTGTACCCAGAATAATCCTGTTGTGAAGACATTCAAGATTCAATATTTCGCATGCTTCTGTTTATCTGCATAACCTTTCGTGTCCCGATATCAAGGGATCTGAGCTCGTTCTTCGTCTATGGAATCACTCCAAATGAATAGAGTCCTACCGGGAAGGCAAGCATGTTCCTTGCAGATAATTTGTTCCTCGCCGACTGTTTGGAAAACCAAATCTGCCGGATGTGACGTTTATATCTGCTTCGGAGGATATCCTTCATAGATGCCACATCCTGAATGCGGCTCTGTGGCATGCCCAGGCATGTATAAGTCTCTCCAGCACAAAGGTGTGGTATAGCGCGTCTATTGACGAGCTCAGGGTCTGCAGAGATACCATTAAGTTTTCCTCGCTTCAAATAAACTTTGACGCATTTTTCTGACCAAAATTCCATTCCTATTTCCTTAGTATATCGATCGACATTCCCTAGTGATAGATGTAGTTGCTCTTTATTTTTAGCATAGATCTTAAGATCATCCATGAAAAATACACGATGAACCTTGTGCTTTCGATTTTCAGGTTCGCCACAAAGGTGCCCCTGAGAATGGTGAAGTGCTAGAGATAGTGGTAATAATGTGAGGCAAAAGAGGAGTGGGCTCATGGTGTCGTCTTGAAAGACACCTCTTTGGAAGGTGACCTTGTTAGTTGTTACACGATTTTTTCCAGATGAGTTAGTAAATCTGGTTTTTCAAAGTGGCATCAATCTCTCTATGTACCTTACGATTTGCGGATGAACCTTTAAGCTTTCCAAAAGTTATATGATAAGTCTGTGGGAGGTCGAATCGAAAGCTTTCCGATAATAAATCCAGGCCATCGATAGTTCATGCTGGTAGGATGCTTCATCTTTGCAGACACATCTGTCGATGAGCAGGTTCTCCCGACATCCTGCTACGCCTTTCTTTGAGCCGTGTTGTTCATACATTTTTTGCCACACAGGTCCGATTGCCCGAACAATCCTATCATTTAGGGTAGCTGTGAATATCTTGTACAGCGTGTTCAGATAAGTGATTGGCTTGTAATTCTTTGGGGCAGCTAAGTTGCCCATTTTCGGCTGGAGTACTGTGCGCCCTTCCACGAACCATTCCGGAATTGGTTCTTCGTACTTCAAATATGAGGTGAAAATACGGGCCAGATGCTGAAGAAGGTATTGATACCATCTGGTCCCGAAGCGCAATAGTTCTTCCTACCTCTCAATACTTTTTTACCTTCTCGCTAGTGATGGGTGGGCATTCTTCTTCAGTTGTTGTTATGAGGGCATCACACAGCTCCTTGAAGCTATTTATTTATATTCTTTGAGTCTTCGTCTTCGACCTCCTCTGGTTTGAGCGGGTAGTCGACAGTACCTGGAGGGTGTTGGAAGAGTCAAGATGGGTCAAGAAAAACTGTTGGTTTTCTCTGACCCACCTCTCTCTTCGCTCTAGACTTTTGTTAGCGTCAGATAGTATCCGTATTCTCTCAACAATATTCTGCCTGATGGTCAGCAGCTTGGACTTGTTAAGCGTGTGATAAGGGATCCGGAGTTCGCGCGCGAACTTTAGAACCTTGGCGGTTAAATTCCTGCCAGATGTTTTGTAGTCAATCACGCACTGAATGCAGGACGCGTACTGTCTTGCCCAGCCTATTTTTATGGCGAGTTGATGCATTCGTGTTTTGGCCTTATGACCAACCGTTGGTTTTTTTACGGTTCGAACCGGCCAAAGCTCTCGCTGCATTATAAAAACAACAATTGTTAGTCCAGAGGTCGGATTCTTCGGAACATTGTCCACGAACCTCGTCATCCATTTCAGACAGATCTTTAGGCTTGGGAGAAACCTGGATGTTGATATTTCTTCGGGTCATAAAGCATCGCTCGTCATCTATCGGATGCCTGCCCGCGGTTGTTCTTCGTGTCACCTCTCTTTCTCTATTGCCGGCAAGATTCCGCCGATCCATCGCATTGACTCCATCTTCACTGGCTCCTCCAGCTCTAGAGTAGTCGGCATTGTTGGCCGACCCATTGTCGAGAGCCCTGCGCGTTCTATAGCTTTAAACCGCACTTACTGCAACTATGTTTGGTGTTATCATTGTTGTTCCCACGAGAAGCTAGGGAAAGGGGTTTCGTCCACTATTGTAGAGCCCCGCATGCAAGGATAAGGCTGCGTACTCTGAGAGGTCGCTCAGTATCTCAAGAGTCATTATTCTAGGCACCTCACCCAGGTGCTATTCAGCTTTCGGGACGGTTATTACACCTCCGCTTTGGGGTTAATTCCTTCGGGACCACCCCTGGACAATTTTCCGCGACTTCCTATTTTCTGTAACCATATTCAGAAGAAACCCTTGGTATAGGGACTGTATCCGCAACCCGAGGACGCGTTTAGTGGCTTTGTCATAGGCCCTTCGATTTGATTCTAGAGGAAAACCGATCGATCGAAACCAAACCGATATA
>JAAAKG020137554.1:0-12872 GCA_010014905.2 Druon quercuslanigerum
TTTCGGATTGGACTGGGCCACTTTTCCGCACCCAGGCGTTTCCTGGACGCACAATGTTGGTTTTTCGCCCCAGCCTAGTAAGCATGCGCTTCACGGACAATGGAACATCCCATTGTCCAACGACCTCGAATATTAGAATATCACTTCACGAGCATATTCTAAACATGTGTAGGAATAAATTTAGGCAAAAAAAAAATAAATCGATTTTTTCGACCGGACACACGGGGTGACTCCCTTAAGCACAGACAATTGTACAAGTGAATTGACTTAAACTCAAATAACTTTAGATATTTCAGAAGAATTGAGGAGAATTCGATTGATTTGACGAATGATTTCAAGTGAGTTCCAGTGAATTCAAGCGAATTCACGTGACTTCATGTAAATTTACATGAATTCAAACGACTTCAGATAGTTGAGGAGATTTCAAGAGAATTCAAGACTTCAAATGCTTTCAAATAACTTCACGTGACTTCAAATGCTTTCAAATAACTTCACGTGACTTCAAATGAATTCAGATGAATTCAAATGGCTTTAGATATTTCAGGAGAATTCAAGTGACTTTAAGTAACTTTAAGTATCTTCACTTGACTTCAAGTGAATTCAAGTGACTTTAGATATTTCAGGAGATTTCAGAAATTTTAGGAGACTTCAGGAGATTTCATTACAAGTATACAACTGACATCACTAGTAGTGAACCCCTCTATACCGCGTAAAAAAATTAACATCGTGAAGTATGGGATAAGGTTTCCACTCGTTTGAAAATATCCGAAATGATGCAAAATTCTTTGGCATCAATATTGACATTTCACACCCAAAACACTAAAATTGACAAATTAGAAAAATCGATAAGGGACGCTCATATTTTCTTCGAGTTAATATATTTATGTTTTTTGTACCTTGTGCGGAGATTTTTCTGGTTATTAAAATTTTATAAGTAAGTGTAAATTAAAATTTTTTCAGATCGCACGGAGATTAAAGTTGAGAAACCTTACTGACTTTTCAAAATTAAATGGTGGCCAAGCAATTGAAATGGCCGCTAGCCGAGCTGAAAGACCAACGCAATTTAATTTTGCAGCACCATTAACTCGTTCCCTGGATTGTAATTTTAGTTTTTCCGGCCTAAAAACTACTGCTTTAAACTATATTTTAGAATGTGAGAGAAAGTATAGCATAATTGGAGACAAAGTCATCCCAAATATTTATAACTTATGTGCTAGCTATCAATTAGCTCTCACAAGGCATATATGTCAACGGACACAAAGAGCTATGGAATTCATCAACAGACATGAGCTATTTCCAAAGGATCATCGAACCTTGGTAAGTTAACTAGATAGCACAAAAGTTTCTCTGAATTTTCCTGGAATATATCAACGGAAGGTTTAGAGAATTCTGAAAAATGTTTAAGGAAGGTTCGCGAAACGTTCGTGAGAAATTTAATTAAACATTTAAAATAATATCTGTTTTTTAATTCCTCTGACTTCGTCATTGATTTTGTAACCTTAAAAGGGACTGAAAAATGAGGCTATTATTGGTAACAATTAAAAAGCAATTTCCTCTATTGACTGGTGACCTTAATCATGGACGATGCTTTACACGAAAACATATTGTTAATAGTAATCTATAAATATAATTAACTTTTTTTTTACTATTCCACACACGCACAGAGCATATATATATGACGTGCCACGAGAAAAGAATGCTAAGGTTGCATAGTAAAATTTTACAGCAAGAGCTGTAGAAGTCGAGTCTGTTCGCTGGTGTAAGGCGGCTTCCGAAAATCTGCCGCTCCACTTACTACTATACTCTCACTGAATCTGTACGCGTGTCCGTGTGTTTCTCGCTCAGTTTAAGCAGCTAGAGCGGGAAATTATTCCGCGAAACACATTATTTTTCTTACGGCTTGCCAAGGAACATGTCTATTTTGTACGTCATTAAAGAATCTAGAAGATGATTTAATAAATGGCAATTACATTTGTATTAATTACCTCGGACTCAAGTGACATAAATGTATTGTTAATTACGTATAATTATTATAATATATTATTATAATTAATAAATTAAAAATCATCTTGCTCAAATGAATACTATCGTTTCTGCAAAAGTGTAAAAATTAAGTGACGAGCGATCCATAGTAAAAGGAATCGCTCGATGCACGGCAAACGACACCACGCGTAAGCTTGCAGTAGTGAGTGGTGGGAGGTGTTTTCGATAGTTCCAAGTCTCGCGTAGGAATGCTCGATTTACGGTTTTTTAAAACGTTATTTTCTATGATGACTAATACTCGAAAATTTTTTTTGATTTTTTTGCTGAATAGAGCAATTCAGAAACTGTAAAATGGAACAAAAAACGAATTTTCGATTTTTGCAACCTTAGCATCCTTTTCTCGTGGCAGAATACATCAAATCTTATCTATCTCGAGTACTCACTCCCGAAAGCATGGATTCAGAAAGCACAGGAGAAAAACTTCCGGGAACAGCTCCTCAATAAGAAGATGCACAGAATCTTCCACAGAAACGTGGAGGATCAGTCAATGTCGTGTGAGCTAACTTTTGCATTCCTTAAATCATTTTGGCATCTCAAAATGGTGTCATTTGCACTTCAACATACCGTCGCCACATTTTGAGCCAAGACATTCCCGATAATAGCTGCAGGGCATGCTATGCTCATCCCGAGCATCTAGGAAACATACTAACTAGTTCTCCGACTCATGCAGGAACGACCTACATCCAAAGGCACAATGCGGCAAAAAGAGTGCTTTATTACCATCTCTGCCACTCTTATGACATTAACCTTAATATCGCTCCACTAAACGCTCCTAGGGAAATAGAGTCAATTGTCGAGAATGAGAAGTGCGGAATATATTGGAAGTTTAAATTCACGACAATTGTTTCTGTTACACATTCAAGGCCTGACATAGTTCTCCTTGACTTCGAGAAGCAAAGCCATCATAGCCAAGGAGAATGGAAAGAAAGAGAGGTATAGAGACTTTGCAAGGGAGTTGCGACGATTGTACCCGAAATATTCTGGTTAATTAATCGTCCTTATGTATCGGCGCTCTTGAAAGTGCCAAGCTTGCACTAGTTAATAGCCTGAAAAGCATCTCTGCATGTGAACAATATGCTAAAACACTTGCGAAGAAAATGCAGAAGGCGTTCGTCTTTGGATCGCTTCGTGTACTCAGGGTGCACGAAGCTTTTGCTGGATCATCGTATTGATTCCGTCACAGACTGTAACCACCTATCTCACGTTCATGAGACGTGGTTATAGCTGAAATTTTACCGCGATTTCGCTGGGATCAGGTGCAATTTTTCAGGTAGCACCCGATCCCGGCAAAATTCTGCGGTTGTCCTTATGATAAAATTTTAATTATATATATATATATGAAAAAAATGAAAAAATGTTTGACCCCTGTACAAAATTTCGATCAAGTCAACGAGAAAAAAATCGATAAAAAGGGAAAAAACTGGACTGGAAATATCTTTTTATTCTGCACAAATTCTCTATCATAGCTCTTCATAGGTACACCACTCAAGAATTCAGAAAGAAGTAAAATGTAGAAAAAGTGTCAGAACAATGCAAAAAACACGTTCGGCGATTGACGATTTGACGATGGTTCGATAGTGGACTTTCACTTCCTATATTTTCTTTTAATAACTAAAATGTGCAAAAAAAATCATTCTTATAAATTGAACTTTTCTTTAAACGTAGCTGCATGTAAATTTTTTAATTTTTATAAATTAAGTTTTCAGAGTTAATTTATAGGAAAATGCAACCTCAGCTTCTAATTATGATAGAAAGTGCTGTTGAAACTGAAGATATTGAAAACGTTCTGATAATTCAAACGCAACAGGCTCGGGCGCCGGGGTCACTATACCATTGTAATCGGTACGGGGTCCACTTTGACTAAATTTAGTTTTCTTTATAGATCATAATTTCTCGCCTTTTTATACCTATTTCAGTACAAAATTAGGACTTGGCAATTTTGTACTCTAAAATTATAAATTGTAGATGAAAACTGAAAAATGTTGTACAGGTATTATAAATGTTCCTATTTCTCTTGAGAAATGTTGTTTGTTTATGACATAAACAAAAATATGCACTTAGTATTATTTTTCTAAAGGGTTATGTACTTCCTAATTTATAATACCAGGGAAAGCTTTATCTATTTTGCACACAATCCTTAATAAACTTGTCCATCCGCCTTGACAAAAAATTCAAGGAATCCGTTGGAAATTTTTCCTCCGAGAAGATATTTTGCCTCATGTAAAAAAATAATTTTTATTAACGACTATTGTAATTCTAAAAAAAAAATTCTGAAAAAAGATTTTCTCACTGCGCTCTAATGGGAATCGAACCACAGAACTTCCGATTGCCGATCGGGTGCTTTTAAAATTAAGCTATTAGAAAGATCAAAAGAAAAATACTTTTTTAGAAATATACGCTATCTCAAACCAGGTGTTAATAATGGATGTTAAATATTGTAATTGTTTTGAAACTTTACTTTTGCGTAATTAAGATAACAGCTTTTTTTGAAATATCTTATGGTTTGATAGATTTTTTTATCACAATTAGAAACTGATATTGAATTCTTCTATATATTTGTTATTTACTCTGTAAATACGACAGCATTGAAGTGAATTATACGACATTGAAAAATTCTACACTTCAATACCTATAAATCTAAACAAATTCCGTTGTTGTCCGAAAGTTCATTTAACGGCTTATTTGGTATATCAACCACAATGAACAGCATTCTTTCGATTCTATGCCTCCGATGATTGAAGGCATTGCATTGCATTTGACTGATACGGCCATTCAACTGCATTTGATGGCATTAAATCAATGGCATCATAAAGAAGCCACTTTAATGCCATAACTTTTTGTGCATTTGACCATGTTTTTCTAAATTCTTCTGACCATAAATTTTTTACCATTCTCCTTGTGCATTCACAATCCATTTTCTCCTTTACAATTTTAAACTTAAATTTCCTGAAATTGAATATGACATTGAATAGACCTTTCTAAAGAACTGTACAAAAATCTGAATTTACATTGATTAGCATTTCTCCTGAAAATACCTCCAAGAGTCGTAAATGCTGATGAATAAATTTCGATCAATTTTCTACTACTATATCCATTTTCTCCATCATAATTTTTAACGGAAATTCACTGAAATTGAATTTGACATTGAATAAACCTTTCTTATGGGCTGTACATAAATTTTAACTAGAAATACGCCTGAAAGTACTGCCAATTGTGACAAATACCAAGGTATAGATTTCGATCCGTTTTTACTACTAAATTAATTTTCTTCTTTGAAATTTTCAACTTAAATTTTTATACTTTTATATAATAAATTAATATCAGTCTTGGAAGAATAAGTAAGGAGAGAGGGTAGGAGAGGAGTTAGGATAGGGAAGCAAAAGATATATAAACTGGCATACGCAGACAATATAGTTTTGATGGGAGATGGTGAAGAAGGGATGGCGGGTTTAATTACAGAATTAGGGAAATACTTGGATGGGAAAAAATTGAATTTAAATGTAGAAAGGACAAAGACAATTAGATTTAGAAAAGGAAGGGAGATGGAAGGGAATAAAGTTGGAAGAAGCAAAAGACTTTAAATATTTTTAATATATCTTGCAAACGAATGAGACATAGAGCTTATGTAAGAGAAAGGATAAAAAGCAGCAGGGGTAATAAAACAGATATGGGGAATAGGAAAAAGAAGGTTCTAAAAAAACTGGAGAAGGAGAATGTGGGTATTTGATACGCTGGTATGGCCGGTATTAGGTTATGGAGCAGAGATATTAAACAAAGTAAAGATATTAAAAGTTTACAAGAAAGGTATATAAGGTCGACACTAGGGGTAGACTGGAGTACTGGAGAATTGACTACCAGAGCTGGAAAGAGGGCATGAAAATTAGAGACGAAGCTGAGGGAGGAAAACTGAGGGGAGTGGAAGAGAAAGTGTTTAATCGCGGTAGAAGAGAGGAGAGGGAGGGTGATAGAATTAACGAAATGGGAAGAAGAAAGAAGGGATTTTTTAAATGCTAGAGACATAGGGGAGGATTGAGGAATCAAAATACAATAAATTGTATAATACGATAAAAAAGAGGGATTACCAAAGTAGTTAGAAAAGGGATGGAGAGAGAGAGAAGTTAGACCAGAATAGCAAGATTTAGATTGGGAAACGAGCTAAGGGAGGGGATGTATTGGGAAAAGTGAGAGAACAGAAAGTGAAGAATTGTGAATGGCAGGAAAAAACATGGGAGCATGTATGGGAAGGATGTAGGAGAGGAATGAAAGATACAGAAATCTGGCAAGAGAATGTGGTAAAGTTTCTAGATAAGGATGGATTAGGAGAAGAATGGGTTAAGGAATTGAAGGGTGCTAGATGAGCGAAGGAGAATAAATGAATTAATACATTTGAAAAAAATGGCAAATTGGAAGTACAAGAAAAGTGAAAGAAAAAGAAAACAGAAATCGCTTAGATTAGAAGTGTAAAGATTGTAAGTAATATTTATGTAATCGTATCAGTAGACTAAGATTTTTTTTGCGTTCTTCGTTCTCATTCTCTTCTTCTCGTTTGCACTCTTACTTTCGATCGCTCGCTCACTCGTTCGCTAACACGTCCTAAATTGCGCTATCGCAGGAAAAAGAAATAAGAGTCTAGATATAAGATTATATGTAAATAGTTTTAAATATTTGAAAATAGGGAGGGTAAGATTCAATAAAGAAATATGTAGGCGAAAAGATTGTAAGGAATGGAAGTCATGTAAACACTTAGACGATACATTATAAATAAAGAAGAGATAAAATGATACATGTTCCAAAATAAAACAGAAGACAATCCAATTTGGAGAATACGCGACAGTCAATTTTATTTTTATAGACCAGACCCTTTAAAATCAAGATTAAATTTAGATAGAAACCCGTGGAAATTAGCAATACCAAAGGAATTACGAGAACAAGTTTTGATTGATAATCACGATAATAAACAATCAGGACATTTGAGTATGGCTAAAACTTATACCACAATTTCTGAAAATTATTTTTTGCCCGGAATGGACTCTGAGACATTAAAATATGTAAAAGAATCTGAAATTTTCAATTGAATAAACCCGTAAATAAAGAATCAAATAGGTTTGATGGGGGAAAGGATAACTGAAGAACCACGGTGAGAAGTGGCATCAAATATTAAGGGTCCATTGCTCATGTCAAAGTAAAGAAATCAATTTATTTTAGTATTTCTTGACATGTTTACTAAATGGGCAAATATAATTCTAATTAACAATAAATTAGCATCGACAATTGAAAAACAATTTAATAAGCGCATTATTTGAAAATGGGGAACAACGAGAATTTTGTTCATAGATAACGGAAAAGAATACGTAAATAAATCAATAATTAATTCAACCAAAACATTTTGTATCAGACACTCAAAAAAATTTAAATATCATACACAAGCGATTCCAACTGAAAGCTTTAACAGATCAATCAAAATGGCGATAAAAGTGTATTTAAAGTAAGATCATAATTCGTGGGCTGAAAATTTGGATGATTTACAATTGGCGTTAAATATAAGTACATATTCTTCGACAGGTTTCAACATAGCTTCATTAAATTCGGGTAAATAACTCCAAACAATGCGCAGCCTTACGTCATTCGGTGAAGTTCCATTTGAAACCTGTTCTCGGGGAAACCGTCGGGCTTTTACATCGATCGTGGTCAGCAGGTTCCACCACTGCTTCTCTGTTGATTAAATCAAATTTTAACAAAAATTTATATAACATTGAATAGACCTTTCTCAATAACTGTTCAAAAATCTGGATTTAAATGGATTAGCTTTCCCCTTTAAAATACCGCCAAGAGTCACAAATGCGGACGAATAGATTTCGATCACTTTTTTACTAATATATTTATTTTCTCCTTCATATATTTTTACTGCAATCTACTTTAATTGAATATGATATTGAATAGACGTTTCACATGGTATGTGCAAAAATCTGGATTTAAATTAATAGGCCATTACCCTAAAATAATCCCAAGTTTCTTATGTTCCCTGTTTGAACAAATAGAAACAATTCCCTCGTATATGTTTGGTGGCTCCGAAAGGGTTCGGTGGTTTCAATTGATAACAATCGGAAGAGTGAGAATGTTACAGAGGCGCCTTGATACCTTCTGGTGGGTTTTGTTGACTTACTAGGGGTTGCTGGTACGTTTTTTCCCGCTGCTTGTTTGAACAGTTTCCAGGGGGTCAAAGGCTTTATTCCACTGTTCTAAATCCTTGGAGACGTGGACAGAGTCAGTATTCCCTTTCGCAATTTCTTGATCACAAATTCATGGACCTCCCGATCCTGAATTATGCCTGCGTGGTCTTCAATGTCCCCTGGGTAAACCAAGCCCTCTAGAAGAAAGGTCAAGCGGTGTTTTGGTTTTGAGAATAAGGTGCAGTTCCTTTTAAATTCGTTTCTGAATGGCCGGGGCCCTCTTTTGGCGGGGATGAAGCCTCACAAAAGAAAAATTTCAACGGGTGAAAGATCCGGGAGTTTCCTCGCTCAAAAATGAATGAGGATGACTCCCGGAGGGCATTAGAACTGACTACCGTTTGAACGGTTCAGATCAGGGACCAAAAGGTCCAAGATCTTATGTAGTTCAATTCTGGGCACGAGGCCCGTGATTATTTCCTCACGCAGCAATCAGTGAGAAGGACACCCGGAGGGCATTACAGACTGGTTACTTTTGAGCGGTTTCGAATCAGGGACCGGAAAGGCCCAAGACGGTGGGGCATTCAAGAAAATCAAAGTTGCTCTGAAAAGAGCAGATGAAACATGTTCGAATGCATTAAAATTTCGATCGAAAATTTCAAGCTAGAATATTGTTTATTTATCTTAACTTTCTAAGCAGAGACAGAGAGAGAGAGAGAGCGCTGATGGTGTGGATCGTGACGTTATTCGAGGCGTCGAAGAGCTGATTGCAATCAAGTCCGTGTGGTGTGCCGGGTGAAGGCCGAGTGACGATAGTCATTCATTTTAAAAAGCATATTTATTGTTAAGTTTAATTACATTGAAAGTATGTTTACATTGTGATTTTGTTGTATTATCTATCCTAATTCGGAATAAGCCTACTTTATGAATGAGAGTATCGGTGGTAGTGCTTTTGATATAGGGTGCATATCACAGTGCTTTGAGTAGGAGTAATTTCTAGGAAAAATACTTAAAAAAACCTATTTAGGAATGAAGAGAGTCTAATCCTATCTTAGATTATTATCTATGTAAACTAGGTACAGGACTTGCAAATTATGGTAGTAGTATGTGGTGCGGAAGTTTGTGCCTAATTTTAAAATGAGCCGTTTCGCTATTGCTGTTAGTCACATTTTTGATCGATGGAATGTGAGCTATCTGTTCCTGATAGAAAATTTCAGTGAGTTTGTAAATCCGTTCTTTAATTGTGTGTAATGAGTATTTCTTATGCAAGTCTTTGATTTTAGCTTTGTTATCTATCATTTTTAGGCATTTATTTTGTACCACCTGTAACTTCTCTTAGTTTTTATTGCACGTGTTACTCCATATTGGAGCCGGATAGAGCGTGATAGGCCTTATAATAGTCTTATAGATGATTAAGTTATTAGTGTAACTTAGCCCACTTTCCCTACACAGTAAAGAATAGTCTTATAGATGATTAAGTTATTAGTGTAACTTAGCCCACTTTCCCTACACAGTAAAGCATAGAGCATTCCTAATACCTTGTAGACCTTTTTACAGGCTTCACTGACATGAACACTGAAATTTAGTAGCTTATCGAGATGCTGCCCTAAGTATTTAACAACTTTTTTTAACTCTATATCCTGATCATACATGCGTAATGGTGCAGACAAGTCTTTAAACTTTTTTTTGGTAAATATTATTAGATTAGTCTTATCAACATTAATCTTAAGTTTCCATTTAAAATAATACTGTTCTAAGTCTGAGATATGTCTTTGCAAATATATAATTGCCATGCGTATATTGGAAGAAGATGCGTAGATTGCAGTGTCATCCGCAAAAAGCGCTTTAATAGTTCGTTCGGAAGGTGGTATATCATTGATATAATATATGAAGTATCTAGGAACCAGTATAGACCCTTGGGGTACACCCGCAGCAATGTTTTGTTCATCAGAATAGCTATCATTACTTCGAACTTGAAATTTTCTGTTGCGTAGCTAACTAATAGAAACCTTAATTAGATATAACAGTAAATTCAATTTACTTAGCTTGTATATAAGGCGTTTGTGTCACACCGTGTCGAACGCTTTTTCTAAGTCTAATAATAAAAGCGCTGCACATTTATTTTCGTCGAATTTAGTCGTTATATGATTAGTCAGTCTTAAGATTTCGTGCCGAGTATTGTGTCCTTGTCTAAATCCAAATTGTTCAGGTATTATCTGTTTGTGCGTTTTTTCGTGGTCAAGGAGTCTAGTGTAAATCAAATTTTTCAAAGATTTTACTAAGAGTAGTCAAAAGACTGATTGTCCAATAACTCTGTGGAAAGAGTTTGTCTTTTCCTTTTTTGTGGGTGGGGAGGATGGTAGCTTTCTTCCAGGCGTTTGGAAAGTAGGATATTTTAAGGCAAGAATTGAATATATGGCTCAGATGAACAATTGTTTTTTAGGCAGGTTTTTAAGGACCCTATTTGTTATGTTGTCATAGCCAGGAGCTTTTTTAGGTTTGAATTGCTTGAGTGCTAACTTAATTTCTTTAGGAGTTATAAGTTTAACGGTATGTACATTTATTTCTGAGTTGAAGATCTCGTAATACCTTTGATTAACTTTATTTTCGGTTTGTGCGTTACTCATGTCAGTACTTAGTCTGTGGAAAAGTTCATACTGAGATGCCAGAATATTGGCTTTGTCTTTGCCTTCATATACTAGACCTTGGGGGCCGTATAGAACTGGAACAATTGTTTTAGAGTCTCCTTTTAGGATTTTTGTTATTTTCCACAGGGAATTGTCTCTAGTTTGAAGGTTAGTAAGTTTTTCAGTCCACTTTTTATTCCTGTTAGTTCTTTGTTCAAGTCTGATTAGTTTAGTTAACTTGTTTACTGTTGACATCAATTTTATTTAATAGTATCCCCTTTTTTATTAATATGGCTACGCCTTCTCCACCACTATTGTCAGGTCTATCTGTTCTCACTATATTATAGCCAGTGATTTTACATTTGGAATGGATTTTAAATGTTGTCCCACCAATCAGCATTATGCCTACTCTCTATTTATGTAAAAAGGAGGTAACCTCCAGAATATTTTGTGTGAGACCATTGGCATTTCAGTAGGCTCAGACTCTCAGAATCAGAGTGTTATTGATAGTTTTTAACAGTTGTAGAAATTCGTTAAGATTAATTTGTTTTTCTAATTTAAGAAGTTCATCGCTCCTGCTACTTACAGTTCTTGATACGGATACGGTAGATAGAAGGAATGCTTTATTTTGCGATTGATCCATTATTTTAGTAGGTTTATTGTCTTTTGGTTTCAGTCTCAGCTGTGCGGTCGTCATCCTCAGAGGTGGAAATGAGTAATATGATATGTTGCTGTTTAGCTGGATTTTTCGTTATGTCTTACGGTCACATCAAATTAAAACAAAACGGAGATTTCACTTGTAACTCCAATTTATTTCGACGTTTCGGCGTTTTGTGCTTAAAATAAGTTAAGAATGTGTCTCTCGTTTTTGTGCTGCGTCCGTCCTTTGCTTCCTTCCGGCGAATATACAAAGTAGGCTAAATATTAAAGCCCCTCTATAAATCGGAACTTTTTTCGTGGTGGAAACGACGGCGCGGTGATGTAGAAATTACAGAACTCTGTCGTGTTTTTGATTTCAGATGCGTTTTGTGAAATAGCCAGTCTTCCACTTTGTTTTTAACGAACGTTAGTTTCGCAAATTTTAAATCTTCCCGTTGCTAAACTTACAGTTCCATTTAAGAATTCTCCCTGCGTTATATTTAATTCTTGTAGAAACAGTTCTGTAGATTTTAAAATAACGTACTTATGTAATTATTACGGAATTTTTCTCATATCCGCTACATCGGAACTAATTCTGTAATTTCTCAAGTACATATTTTTTCCGTGTACTTCATCTATTTTCTTCTTTACTATTTTTAACTCAAATTTATTAAAATCTAATATACATAAAACAGAATAAACATTTTTAAATTTCTCTATAAGAATCTAGATTTACATTAATTAGCTTTCCCCTGAAAAATACCCCCAACTGTTACAAATTCCGCTGAATAGATTTTGATCAGTTTTTTACTGATACATCCATTTTCTCCTTCGCAATTTTGAACTGAAATTTACTTAAATTTGGTATCATATGGAATAAACGCTTCTCAATATCTATGTAAAAATCTTTTTTGATACTGCATCCATCTTATCTTTTACATTTTTTAATGATATTAAATATGGCATCGAATGGTCCTTTCCCAAGATCTGTGCAAATATCCGGAAGTAAATTAATTCGCCTTCCCCCTCAAAATAACTCTAAGTGTCACAAATGCTTATGAACAGTTTTCGATCACTTTTTTAGCTACTAAATCTATTTTTTCCATAACTATGTTAAATTAAAATTAACTGAAATTGAATATAACATTGAATAGATTAGTAAATGCTGAGAAACTGATTCAGATCCATTTTTTTACTGCTACATAAATTTTCTACTTGTCAATTTTAACTGACATTTCTTGAAACTGAATATGAAATGAAATAGGCTTTTCTTAACTGAAATCTACTTAAATTAAATATGATATTGTAACATTAAATTTTACTCAATTAACAGTCTCATTTTTATATGTTTCCTTGATTGGAAAGCAGAATTTTATTTAGGGCTTTCCCTTCCTGT